>JAPYYV010006699.1:0-20144 GCA_030522625.1 Copidosoma aretas | reverse complement strand
GTACACACATGTTCCTTTTACTTCACTTTACTTGTGAGCCAAGTATGGGATTCCAATTCGATTGCCCTGATCTTACAGATGCGATCAAACATTAAAATGTGATTTACTCGAAATCACCGAGAGTGGACTTACCCCCTTTTACCGGGAAGCCACAGATACTCACTGGTGTTTGTGTAAACTGTATATAGGTTTAATCGACAATGCGTCATGTTTGTTCGAAAATTTCGTTGGATCTCGTACTACAACGGAACACTGAGACGTCACTGACTCGAAACATATGGTTGTAAATAGTCAGGATTTCGAAGGGGAAATTCTTAGTCTTGAAATAAGTATACGAGATATTTCGTCTGGCTGGTCTTCTCGTATGTACTGGAAAATTAGTAATTAGAAGAGAATTTCTCAGATGATAATAATTTACATCAACCAATTTCGGGAATACGAGCTCCAGATGCTGTTTAACCCTCGCCCGTTCAGTTTTTGGACTAATTTTTCGCGAAAATCGTTTAAACTTTGCGTCTCTCTCTCTCTCTTTACTCCATGAATTTTCATACAAGGGTTGCAAAGCTGTTTATTTTCATAAAAACGGTTCATTTTCATAAAAAAATTCATGAATTTATTTTTTGATGATTTGAGTTAAATATATGAGCAATGTTGTTTTTTTAACTAAAATTTCAAAATTACATACGTTAGGGAATTCGAATATTTTTATTAGTGAATAACAACACTGCTTCAATTATGAGTCAAGTTATTACGTAACAAAAAAAGTAAATGAAAAATTCTTTAAACAAGAAAAATCGATCACTTTACAGCATTTTTACGATTACGCTGCAAACCAAAGTATTTAATTCGTAAAATGTATGTCAAACAGTTGTAGTTGTCTACTTTCAGAACACTCCGATGTTTAAATTAATTTAATTATTAACTGTATTGTGTCTCAATTTTTGTGTATAAAATTCCAAGGTGTTTCGATATAATTATATTAAAAATCAGTTTTACTTATGATTTCCAAGCTTTTGTCAACGAAGCAATACAGGTTTAGTTAATTTAAATATAAATGTTCCGTTGCACTTTCATGTAACCGCTTTCCAAGACAAAAGTTGCAACTTTGCATCTACACGAAAACGCACCTTTACGCTTACTTCACGAGCAAGCCACATGCAGCAAGCGCGCGCAACGAGCGTCTTAGTCGGCGCGCCATTATTGCACTGCACGCTCTTCGACTAGTGAATTGGGGCTCTCGTACTTTGCAAGTTGATAAGTACTCAGTTCACTCTCATCCTCTCTTGTATTGTTCCCCCCAGGAACACCAGAGGAACCTCAACAGCTACTCCCGGAGAAGGAGGTTCATTTAGTCACCCAGAAAGTATTGACAAAAACCGCAATCATTCCGCGCAAAAGCAGTGCCAACAACATGAAGAAGAGGGAGGTCACGCTGGATGAGGAGGAGATCTCCAACGAGGACGCCGAGGAGCACCAGGAGGAGGCCGGTTCGGACGAGTGGACGCCCAACAATGAGGTATCATTCGTTTCGTTTCGCATTTGTCTTTACTACTCTTTTCTGTCGTCCATTGTTTCGTATTACTTTCTCCGCGCTGGCTCTCTAACAGCGAACGTGCGAACCTAACCTCAATTCGTCGGCCTCGTCGTCGTCGTCCTCCAAGTTGTGTTTTGTACTCTATTCGTCCGTACCATACTATCTCTTCAGCTTGCCCATATACGCCGCAATGCAAAAAGTTCGCATCTCTCCTACATACTCAATTATCCAATTATCGATCGGTGTCATTACTCTCTTGAACCTTCATTACATGTATGCGGTCATCGCTGTCTTGCGATCGTAAGGCCAAAAAAAAAGTGCGTGAAACGCGCGCATGTTTGTGGCCATTGTCCCTATACTATACTCCGATAACTCCGGTATTAAAATGCGTGTTATATTAAAAAGTTGCGCGCGTGGGATGGATGATTTAGAAGCTTCGTCATCGCCGTGCCGTAATCGACGAGGCTCGTTGGCTTCTTTGTCGTACTTGCATTAACTTTCATCCCGAAAGAAACAAATACACATAGGGTACGTCCGTCCGTTCTTGCGACCCGCGAGGCATCAACGACGAGCAAGCATGGCCTCCGGGCTGTACGCGATGCCATTCGTCGATTTTTATCTCTCTGTTGGGAATTAAAAGTAAAATGTCTCCTAAGTAGCTGATTTACGTAGTTGCGTAGAAACGTCAGCGTCTCTCATTTTTCACTTACTACCGGCCGGCCATTGGAGCCAATAGCTTTTGTATATATTGCACCTTACGTTGTACAGGTTGTACTCTCTTTTTCTCTCTCGGAAGGTCTCTGTCCTTGTTTTTCTCTCCCCTTTTGGCTCAACAACTCTCCGTCACTCTCTCGTGCATCTGTTGGTGCTGCAGACCAGTAGCGCCACTATCGCTCCGCTTTGTATATTTTGTCGTTATATTTCATTGAGCACAACGCTTCAAAACATGGATGGAAAGTGCAGAGATGTCATCTTTTTTTCTTCCAATTCTAGTCCAGCACTCCAGGAAGAAGAGGCAGGCCACGAAGATCTACAGCAGGCAAAAGACGTCATCACTCCGAAGAAGAGGAAGAGGATGATGAAGAGGAAGATGATGAAGAGGAGGAAGAGGAAGATGACGATTCTGACTCTGATGCAGAAAAAAAGACCAAGAGAAGGCGACGCTCCAGGAAAGAAGAGGATGAGGAGGACGAGGAAGAGGAGGATTCAGATGAGAACAACTTCAGTGACACGACCGTTCCTCCAAAAGACTTCACTGTTAGTAGTACTGCAATCTTTTTTGGATCCCTTTTAGTTTGTGTTAGATTGGTGGCATTGTCATTTAATTTTTTAGTCCGGAGCATTCGTGGTTGCTAAAGCTGATGTCACGGACGGCAAGGATCCTGTCCTGTGGAGGATAGATGGAAAAGCTCTGTTACAGAAATACTTGCCATTCAAAGATGATGGGAAAACATTGTACAAAAGCACATCTACAGTGAGTGTTTTACCGTGCCATATCTTTACCCATCGTGTTAAGAAATATTTTTCGTATTGTGTAATTTTCCTCTTTTTTTTTTTTTTTTTTTTTTCTTTTTAGTATTCTGGTTGGTCAGTAAATAATAAGGATAAGTACTTTGCAGCCAAAGTAGAGTTCAAAGTACAAAGTAAGCAAGAAACAGTTGTAGAACTCCATCTAGATACTGATCAACAACAGCAGTCTGCAGTCAAGTAAGATATATATTTTTTATTAAATTAATTAAAGTTTGTATGTTTGATTAATTTGGTCGTTTTTTTTTTACTTTCAGGGATGAGAAGGAGGAATAAACTTAGCGTCTTACGTTGTTTTTATAACTATTAAGATTCGACCACTTATATAAAACCAAACACTAAAGCGTGAGTCCAATTATGAGCCAATGTCGGAAGAATTTTTTTTTTTTTTAATTGTCTCAATAAATGTGAATATTTCTAATGCAGTTTAAATAAATGACGATTTAATATTTTTTTTTATGAAATTTTGTATAACTTTGTCAATCATTATAAAGTTAACTTGTAGAAATGATTCTCTGAGCAGCGTTTCTTGTGACAAATTCCTTAATCGTTAATCAGTAAAGCTTACTTCTGTAATGATTTTAAACTTTGTACGTAATTACATTTTCATTAAACTGATTTGTCCGTAATAAAGTCTTAATGTGTAATTGGAATAAACCATTCTGAAGATGTATTTCTAGTAACTAAAACTTTTGTTGAACATTTATATAAAATTAAGTAAAATATTATTCTGATTATCAGTTTCCAAAAATAGTATAAACAAATTTATTTATCCCATACGAATTTTTGTGTAAAATTACTTTTAAAGAAGTATGAATAATATAAATTCCATACTTAATGCGATTTGTTTTCTGAGTAAATTCCTTATCAAGCTCTAACCTTCAGTTATTTGATACTTAAAATAAAAATATATTAATTTAGAGTTTTTATTATACTTAAGATAAATTACATTATCAAGTATTTTTATTTACATGGTAAATATTGTTTGTGCTTTGAGTTAGATGACATACAATTACAGGAACTGTAAGTTAATTATGGAGATGCTTTACAGCAATTGACATATTACTTTTGGTCCACGAAGAACGTTTTTATAAATCTGCATTAAAATTTTTCCATGACAAAATATGCATATGTCTATGACAGTAATTCTAATTATCTTCTAAAGGCCCATAGGTTGTTAAATAATTTACCCTGATAGACAGTAATCACAATTTCTTTGATACAAAACATAAATATAAAAGCAAATAATTTTAAATACTGCGTAATATACAGAATTCAAAGTTGATAAACTTGAATCATTGACTTTTGAAGATCCATGCTCAAATGTATAACACAATATCAACAAAATTGAAACAAATTTTCAGTTAGTGCGCAATATTTAGAATTGCAGAAAATGAAAGGAATTTTTTAAATTTAATATATTGGTTTTACGAGAGAATACGACTTATACATTGACAGTATATAATTTATGTATCTCTTAAAGACCAAATTCAGATCATCCTATGAAAATGTTTCATCTCAATTTTGTTTACAAAAGTAGACATCTATGATGTCTTATTTATCTTTATAGTAAGAACAATAATATAAAATATAATCAATGTTTCTCAGAAACACGTAAATATATCAAAATTTCTAATGAAAAATAGAGTAAAATCTCTAATCTAAGACTATTACAATATTTTGCTTGTATATAGAAGAAAAGGTACCTTCAGAACTGTAATCGTAATCTATTCATCAAATATGTATACGTTAATGTGAATACTAAAGCTATACTCTCCTTGGAAAAATACATGCTCTGCAACTCGCATTCAGGTAACATACTCACACGTGTTTTCAAGCATACCTATGTACTTGAAAAATGATCATTATACATCTAAGAAGGCCGTTAAGGAATAATCACGAGTTTCTGTTTCCAAAGGTCACATTAGAAAGACTTGGCACTTGAGGAAGGAAAGATGAGGACGACGGAAAAAAAAAGACTAAAAAGAACAAAAAAGAGACTCAAAATCCGGGCTCCATTCTGACCGACAGTACCGTACTGAGCATGTCCCGGATCTCGGATATCTCCCTGCGACTCTTTGCCACCGTATCCTCGAGCTGCCTGTTCTTCTTCTTGACCTTCTCCATCTCGCGCCAGCAGCTCTTGCCAGTCGTCCCTCTGTAACAGCAGGCAGACTTCTCGTCCTCTTCGTCATCCTCCAAGTCTCGGACTGTGGTCTTGCCGCTGTGAGAGCATTGACTGTGTCTCGATTCCTGTCTCCTGGTATCTTCGCTCTCCTCTTCCAGGGGCACAATCCTATCATCGCCCGGCGCTTCCCTTATCTTGGCCTGACGCCTCAGGCTCCTCTTCCTCGGCGCTAAGGATCCAGCCTCGCACCTCCTGTACTGCAAGACACTGTCGCTGTGCCGTCTGCCTTCATCCAGCTCCAGAACCAGAAAGGACGACATCGAGGACTCGTCGTTCGAACCCTCACTAGCTCGCCTCGGTGCCTCGTCTTCCCTACAATCGTGACATCCCTCGATGAAGGACGCGTGCGGCGTGTAAGCTTCGTCGCTGCTGTTGGCGTTTCGATGGGCTTTCGTCGGAACAACCGTCTCGGTTGAGTCCCTGCTGTTCTTCAAGTCGCTCAGTCGTTTGTGCTCGGTCGTCGCGGTAAGGACAATATTGTTGAGTTGCGCGTCAGTGGTAAAGATTGGTCCCGTGGTTTCTGTCGACTCCTCGGTCGCGTTCCTCGTTCCCGCGTACTCGAACACGTCGTCGTTCTCCTTCGAGGACCTGACGTCGATGGGATTGATCTCGATCAGGTCGCCGTCACGTCCGAAGGCAAACGACCTCTGGCCTGCAAGGTAACATCACGAGATCGTTAGAGCGAGCAATCGCTGCGGTGACCGGCTTGCGGGTGACGTGCATCATCCTAATAACGATCTAGCAAACTGTCTCGTGCTTTTTGCATGACATGTGCGACCGGGTTTTTAAGCTTTACGTAGCTGTGTACTATTATACTTTGGATAATACTTGACAACTCAAAGCAACCAAAAAAAAAATGTTTTAATTTTAATTAAATAAGAAAAAAACAAAAAAAAAAAAAAAAAAAAAAAAAAAAAAAAAAAAAAAAAAAAAATTAAGCAAAGCTTGCTGTACGGACACACTGACTTTGAAACGGATTTACTCTGCTGCTTGAATTTACTTTAAAAAAGCGAGGCCGAGTGCCGAGAGAGAAAGAAACGTCGTCTCAGAACGTCTCGCACGAGTGAGCAAAGATCCCTTGAAAGAAAAAACAGAGCAGATGACGCCTTCTTCATCTTGACGATGCCTTGGTTGGCTAAAAAATTTACGCTCATCTTCGGCCTACCTTACCTATGATCATACGCTTATTACGCATGTCGGGACTCGTGGATCTTGGCCTGTCGAGGAACTGCCGGTTGTCGGGCGACAGGACGGACAGTCGGCTGTAGTCCTGTTGCTGGGGCGGCAGGTACGACTGATCCGCGGCTCCGCAGCCGTTGCTGCTCTGCTGGAGGTAGGCGTCGATCTCGTGGCTCTCGTGCTCTCGCAGCCGCTGCATGATCTTTTGAACGATCTCCGAGGGCGCTACGTAAGGTGAACCTGTAATCATGACCAGGGGCGCGTGATACAAATTGTTTATTTCGTTTCCAGAGACACGTATAATTATTGTTCGTCGCGTGAAACACACACGTCAAGCGTACGATCTACGGGTGACGGGGAACAAAACAAAAAACATCAAAAAACGCAAGCAGAAAATAAAATCGACAGATATTAGAGTCTGAACGAAAACAAGCTAATACTCTGGTGGATGAGCACCGGGTGCTGCCTAACAGTAGGTGATAAACGGAAACAACACACAGTGTGGGATAAAACGCGAGTGTATCGGGTCGTGTCTGTGTGGTAGTGGAATATACGTGCAGAGAAACCCCCGAGAGTTTTTGTTGGATAATTTTAATCTCGGGAGCGCTCGTCTCGGCGACGTTGTGCGCGTGGGTAAGATATGTTTGGAAAAGTCTTGTGGAAGTAAACACTTTTTTTGTTTTATATCCTTTGGGAGTGAGTAAATTGTGCTCTTTAATTTTGTTCAAGTATCGCAACAAAACGAACGAAAATTTGATGGCTCGCACGGCGAGCGATTAAAAACAGTTTGAGGTTTTTTTCCTCCTGAAATACGTATCCGCTGTAAAAATATTGAAAATTAAAAAAAATATGTAATACAGCAAACTAAAATAACGAAGCTCTCAACTGTGCGTGCGTGAAAAGAGGCAAAAATGAATGATTGGCAAATTAAAACGAAAATGGCACACAGAACGAAAACAGGAGGTGCGTTGCAACGAGGACAGTGAAAACCAAAAATTCGTGCACACGCGTAACAGAGGGCACAATCATGTGAGTATTGTTGTTAATTGCTGCTCGATATTATTCTTCAGACTTACAAAGACACTGGGTCCGGAGTGTCGGCGACTCCGCCTCAGGCGGACCCTCGGCGCGCACACCTCGCTCCCTATAAAATTGCCAAACAGGTCGGTTTTCCTCTGGTTCTGCTAATATTTTTTACTTTTTAATGCGTCGTTGTACTTTTTTTCGACCGTGTTATATAGGCACACACATTAAGCATATTATACAGGGGCGGATCGATAAGGTCTGCGTTTGAATATTCGGGCCGCATGCATAGCTTCGTTGCTCTGCTTTCAAGTGGAGAGGAAAAATAAGGTCAAGTTATAGAGCATGGACAATTCGATGTTTTTGTTAATGTTTAGTGATGAGGAAGCGACCAACAACGAGATATGGAAAGTTTGGTTGAAAAGTTATTCCGGCAACGTGAGTTCGAGGTCGCGTCGATAAATCGAGCACAGGTTCATCGTTATTGTTGTAAAAAAAAGAAAAAGTCAATCATAAAACCGACGTCGCAGCGCGAGAGATAGCGCACGCAAAAAGTTCATTGCACGTTGTTTCGAGTCGACGCGCGCGCTACTTATAGTTATGTAAAAATGATGGCTCGCGACTCGGCAAAACAGTCCCGTATAAATACGCACTTTGCACAACGAAGCAGAACTCTATCCGACGGCAAGAAAAAATCATTGTCAGTGAAAACTCCATTCCAGTCGCTGCACGTACACTTATGATATTCGCTTGCGCAAAAAGTAAGCATCCGCAGCGCGTGTTTTGGAAAACAGTCGGCGGTGCGGACCGAAATCGCTCGATAAAACATCATCACCGCACTCTCAGCCAAACAAACGATCATTAGAGCATATTGTTGTTATTATAATGTTGTATATTAGCGAGCGGATGGCCGATTGGATTGTTGTTTGCTATTACTTGCCGTTGCCCGTCTTTCGAGCAGCTTCCTCTCGATATTCTGACGCCTTCCATCAGAAAATCGAAGAAGAGAATCAGCAGCTTCGACTCGGATCTCCCACTTCCTTCAAAGATCATTTATTTTTTACATCATCAGCTAGGCGATTACACGCGCTATCGCGACATTATTCGTTCCCGCTCTCTCGGTGACTGATACAAAAATGTCCAATTCTGCCTGCCGATACCGTAAGCAGCTCTCAACGCCACCATAATTTGTCCTCCCCGGGGTTCTGAGTCGATCGAATCTCAATTAATTCGACCGCGAATCCATCGATAGTTAAATTTCATTTAGCACATCGAACGTCTTGGAACCCTGCAGAAGACGCTCGGTTCTTCAAGTTTCAATGGAAAAAAAGAAAAGAAAAACGTCACTTGCGTCGTCTATTCTATATTATGTACAAAACAATCGAATTCAACTGTTGGTCGCAATACCTCCTGCAGCCAACCACCAAAATCAACCAAAAATCCCGACCGAATCCCCGTCGTTCCTCCTCGAGGGATCGAAAATCCGCGATCCCAGAACCCCGGATCGGCTCCCCCGAAAAAAGCAAAAACCACCCCCAGCGGCCGCACCAACCTGTCAGTCCGCGATAGCCGAGCGACGCCGAGTCCAAGCTCTCGTCGGTCTCCTGCTGGTGGCGCACAAAGTCGTCGATGGCGATGCCGTCGAGCCGCGACGGGCGCAGAAAGCGCTTGGGTATCCGCGCCAGGGGCCCGCCGTCCTGGGGAGCGCTGGCGCAGCCGCCGAAGCCCAGGCCCATGAGGATCGCCTCGGGATCGGCCCGCCGCGACTCCAGGAGGCTCTCGACGCTGCTGCAGTGGCTGCTGTCCGATTGAAAGCTCGGGTCGCGCGCCAGCGACCTGTGGACGGGCATGGATGTTGTACGTTTCATCGCACGCCAACACCGTACGTACATTATATATATATATATATATATATATGTATACAATGAGGACGTAGGAGTTGCTCCGGCGACTCGCGTTGCTGCGTTCCTTGCTGTTGTGTTGCGCGCGTGTTACGAGTACATCGGTCGGCTCGTTGGCGTTTCGAAAATAAAGACCCGATAGTGGTGCTTCGCGTCGAGCTTCGCGTGTTGCGACCATGATACTGCACGCAGCGAAGATAAGAAAAATGTTTGAGCGGGATAGAGCGAAAACATATTTATGAGTATAATAACTGCGTTAAGTATATTATATATATATATATATATATATTATGTTTTGCGAAATTGGACGCGGGAATCGGGCCTTTGAGTGTATACACTCGTTGTTTTCCTCCTTGGGTATATATAATAATATAGTGCGCGCTCCGAGGCTAATCTTCGCGGCTGGCGTTGACGAGGCTCGGGTTTCTTTCTCGAAAGCATTGCTTCGCGATCATGTGGAGGTTATGCTGTGCGTGAAAACGAGCCGTTGAAAATAGAAAACGGTCGAAAATACTGCAATGGTGATGACTCTTTTCGGGAGATCGTGTTCGAGACGAGTGTATCTTTTTCAACGAGTTTCGATCCCTTTCGGTAAACGCAGAATCACCCGCGCCAACACGAGACCCAATTATGTGGACACGAAAGCTCTGATTGACGCTCTGCTGCTGCACAATGACCTACATGCGGAAGCTTTTATCTCCCTTCTATGAGTTCTAATAATACACCAGCTCTTTTTTCCGACCCCCGCCAAACGCTCGGGAGACGATTTTCAAATTCGAATTCCACGGCACGTTCGATTTTCGAATTCCCCGCAGCATCGGCGAACAAATCCTAACATAATGTGGGGGTACTATGTGACGACGAAAACGATAAAAACGTCGACGCGGTATTGGATCCGGCTACTGTACGCAAATGAGTATAATCAAACATGAGCCGTTGAACCGCCCGCGAGGTATATTACACACACAGTGAGTGCCGTTTTGGCACGGAGCCAATGCTTGAACTACGATAGCATTAATAAATTGCTTTACTGCTGTACGCAAGAATATATACATACGTCTTCTTCGACCTGTTGAAAAACGGCAATGTTCGACGATAAAACGACCCGCCCTGGGTAAACGCTGTATAAATCTGGACGCGGAGAGCTCGATCGTTCGAGGTGGTTCAGTATACCAATTCGTATGGTTTTTATTTTGGAGTATGTATAGTTTATGATGAACGAATGGTCGACGTTTGACGACAAAAACTCAATGAGAGATTTCAAACTTTGAAAAACTCTCGAGCACGTTTTTAGCCACGTTTTACCACACGTGCAAAGGTGAAAAAAAATTCCTCTCCTCTCGTGAGTATGGAATCGATGTTTATTTCGTACTTTGAAAATCATTCCAAAATATAATCACCCCAAAGAGTCGAGTTTTTGTATTTTCACCACGCTCAACGAAAGAATCCAAAGCGTATAAGCTATAGTACAATCATCGTACCTCGTGGCGCTGGGACAGCCGACGGCCGGCGAGGAGCTGGGCACGGCTATCGGCGTCGAGACGGTCATGTCGTCGACCTTCTCCTCGGCAAACGACCCGACGGGCTCCTCCTGGTCGTCGACGTCGTCCTCGTCGTCGCGGGCCGTGACGGCTGTCGTCGAGACGAGGCTCTGCTGTTTGGCCAGTGGCGGACGAAGCGGGGAGGACGCGCGCGGGCCGTTGCTCCGGTCGCCGCTGCTGCGCTGCGATTTTATCGGCGACGGCAGAGAATCAACCCATTGCTGGACCGGACTGCCGCCGCGACGTCGCATGTCCCAGATGCCGCGGAGCCAGCTCGACACGCGCAGCACCGCCTCTTTGCCGACGTTTTCTGGTTGTTGTTGTTGTTGTTGTTGTTTTTTCGCGGCAGGAAAAGTGCGGTCGTTAGTTCGAATGGTCGCTGATGAGGAAAAACGCATATGTCCCGCATAATGAGGATCGAAGATGCATGGTGCGTATTGTTGGGAGGTATGCAATTGACCGTGCGGGCGTGCGATTTGATTGTACACGGTTCTTCGAATCGATCACGCGTTGTCATTATTATTTAGAGCTCGAGCGGTGAGTGGAAAAAAAAATTAAAAAGTGATAACAAAAATTTGATGAGTGTGCGCGTTGTCTCGTGCAGGAATGCATATTTTGAACGCTACAGGCTATATTGCAGGTGACATCACTGCTTGGAATATTTTTTTTTGTTTTTTTTTTTCGTTGCATCCAGTATAGTTTTTAGGTGCTTTATAGGTGAAAATACCTGGATCCATGGTAATGTGCGGTGTGTCCTGGCTGCGTGAATAAACGAACAAAAAATTGTACTTTATAGTAACGACCACTGGGCGTACTATGTACTATGTCGCGTCGAAATTCGTGAATACTCATCGGAGCAGAGATTAGAAGGCTCGGAAATGAGTTTGTGGAAAGAATAATGCAAAATTAACGAGCAATACAAGTTACCCGAGACGCATGGGTGAGCGAGGCTTCGACAAAATTTTGCTCCCGCGGTGGAAAATAGGAGAAAAAAAAGAAAAAGAAAACGAGACGAAGTAAAAAAAAATAATGACGCAACCGTAATAATTTGATGCGTCTCATTAGCCGTTTTTTCTTGTTTTCTAGAGCCTCGCTCGGCTCCTCGTGCTGCTGGCAATCGAGTATACACGCGGAAAAAGTATGATGCAAGGTGGAACGAGAAAATTTGTGGCATGAGACTGCAAATAAAAGTTGCGATGTTCACAACAGCAATAATGCAACGTTATGAATTATTTAAACTTTCATGAAATACTCCCAGCACTGGATAATACACAAAAAGTCCAAGTTTACACGCGCCGTGCCAGCAACTAATATAACCAACGAGGCCGCGACCGCGACTCCGAAAAAGGTTTTAATGAAAAATTACGAAACTCCATAGCAAATACAAATGTATTTCGATGCGCGTGTGTAAAAAACCGTCACACACAAGTGCATGTAAGAGCAGGGATTCCCGTCGATTTCAATCATTTGACATCAGACAGAGAGAGAGAGAGAGAGAGAGAGAGCTCCTTTTTTTTCTTCCCTCACCTCTCGATCAAAACAACGTTCTAGTTACATAGCTTCTAAAAAAACTAACCACTTGCAACTTCAAACAAAACCCACGTCATACAAGCGCTAATAAAACACGTACACTATAGTTTCGTATATGTTCTTTCAATTCTACTCGAAACATGGTACGAGCACCAGCTGTTTCGACACTGTCTCTGCACATGAAAAAATGAAGAATAATACAATAGTACAGGAGAGAAGAAAAAAACAGAGAACATTCGCGATGAGCCTGTACTTTAATAAGAGGAGCAAAAAGAAAACGAAGAGTACTACTTAAATGTAGTAAATGAACAAACGAGTATTGCTCGTATTCACACTTATACGTTGTACATGTGTACAACATATTTAGGTACATACATTGCAACAAACGGGAGCAATTATAAGGTACATCCTCTGCACTCTCTTTCATATAACACATATTCCCTTTTACTGCACGCTCCGAAACTCCAAAAAAATGAGGCACTTTAATAACATATCACTGTAGTCACAACAACAACACCAGCAGCCCTTTGATTACCTTTTGCGACACACACCAAGCGATTGAAGTGATCTAATCCTCAGATGATGGACCACGATCGCATTTTCCTTTCAATAAGCCAGACGGAAAAAAGGCACACGCGATCAGCGACTCGCTAAGCGATTGACTGGACGACGCTTTATGCTATAAGTAACTAAGATGAAAACGAAAGAGCTTGTTGTATGGAGGAGGAGGAGGGCGCGAGGAGGAGGAAAAAAAGAGAGGAGAGGGAGACACTTGTTAACCTAGTACTTATTATTGCAGTCCAATAAGAACCAATAAAAATTACTTTATAAATTATCAGTAGGTATTTGCACCCGCTTTTCCGACTGTATAATACGATAGAGGAACGTAGATTTTATTTTACTTTACGATGAATTCCGCAGAAAATTTTTATTGGTACTTATAAGAATACACTCTTGAAAACCATTTTCTGAATAAATTTAATGGACACCTTGCGATAACTTTGAACAAAATGAACCTGACATAAGTACACGTGACATATAAAAAACTAAACAATTTTTATTAGGTCTACATTTTTTTTCTTTATGCAATAAAACTCCACATTTTATATTTGAATCTTATGGGACTCCGTCGCGTGTCGCGTGTGTAAATAAATGTAAGGTACAAGTGCGTGTGTTTGATACGAACTATTATATATAGGTATGTACCCAGGGAGTACTAGACTGAGAGTGTTGTTCATGACCAATTACTGAATCACTGCACAAAAATCTGATTCATTTGCCCTATTATAATTCCAAGGGCTGTATTGCACAATTTTTGTCCGATCACTGAACTGCAGATATGCCGCAGACCGCGGTGCCGTGGAGCAGAAAACATCTTAGGACATAAGTAGAGGTTTGTTCACGGACTCTTCAGAGGAGAGACTCGGAGAATAGGTACGGCCCCGTGGATCGGAGAATTCGGAGCGCGATCAGCTGGCATAGTGTTCTTTGTTTTTCCCACCCACGTGTGCACGTGCAGTACTTATATGTTGCAGGTTTTTATATATTTCAAATTTACAGAAACCCCCAAAGTGAACCATGTAAACCGTTGAGATAAAAAAATATGAGTTTTTTTACTGAAATATTTTCAAAGTGACGAATTAAGTGTTTTGTCTCGGGGATGATAATAAATACCGAGAAGCGAGAACTAGAGAAGTAGATAGTATAGCTGAGATAAGCCAGCGAAAAGAAGAGAGGAAAGTATCAATGTCAAAGGCGACGACAACGAGTCGACGTATAGATACGTAGAAATAAAAACACGCCACACATATCATATTTAACGGACCAACTAAACGTATTAAATAAATGTCAATCTGCACCAACTCCGAAAACTTTATTTTGGAGTCAGCGCAATCTAACCTTCAATAAGCTGGTGCAGTATTGTATGTATTTCAGGATTTCAGCAGAATGTCCGCAAAAGGTAAAAACATAAATAGACACACCAGAAAGCGTCATGTCGTTGGAAAGGAGGAGAAGTATCGCCAGGAAAGGGATAAGTCTGACAAGGAAGATTCTGGTGAGTCATTACTCATTTGATTCTGTTTTGAGCTGTTCAACTTATTTTGTGACAAGAGAGGTTTATAATTATGTTTATTTTAGAGCCCGAACAGGAGTGGCCACTTAATTTTACTGTAGCAATGTGGGACCTTGAACAGTGTGATCCTAAAAAGTGTTCAGGCAGAAAGCTGTTGAGGCATGGACTGATGAAGACACTCAAACTTGGGACTAGGTTTCCTGGTATTGTTTTGACCCCCATGGGAACTAAGGCACGCTTTTATTTAGTCACTTATTAAACAGTGTCTCTTTTATTTTTAAATACTCATGCTCGATTATTTTACTTTGATTTTCAGTGTGTCAGTCCAGAAGACAAACACATCATCCAAGATAACGGCTGTGCAGTCGTTGACTGCAGTTGGGCTAAAGTAGACGACATACCCTTTGACAGAATGAAGACTTCATATCCACGGCTTCTGCCTTTTCTCGTCGCCGCAAATCCAATCAATTATGGCAAAGCTTGTAAATTAAGCTGTGTCGAAGCAATAGCTGCTACGTTGATCATCACAGGTTTCCCAGAAGAAGCTGAGCTCTATTTGAATAAATTTTCCTGGGGCCACTCTTTTCTTCAACTAAATGACGAGCTGCTGGAAAGTTATGCGGCGTGCACGACCAGCGAAGAAATTATAGCTGCGCAAGCAAAGTTCTTGGCTAAGGCACAAAAAGAAAGGGAGGACAGACTAGGTAATTATTGTACAAGCGCTGGTTTTTTTTAACACCTTACATGTAACTTAGTTAATGAATAAATGCTTCACAGCAATGCCAGATTTTCCGCCATCCGAAAGTGAATCAGAAGACGAAAAAAGTGAAGAAAAAGCTGAGAGTAGTAAGGAAAGTAGCAAAGAGGTAGAAAAGTTAGCAGCAGATAACAAAAAAGAAACAGAAGAAGCGGGTAGAAAGAGTCAAAGTTTGACAGATATTAACGAGGCAGTCGTATAATTGTCGGTGTTAATTGTTTGCTTATTAGATTCTTGTTAATGTAAATAGGTATAAATTATTTTGTGCATACTCTGACAGATCGTGATATGCTTGTATATTAATTTATATAAATATTTATGCGTGATCTTCGGAAAAAACGAATGCATGAAAACATAATTCTCATACGAATTGTTTTTATTTATTTTTTTTTAGTTATTGGGCGGCATTGATTATAAATTTACTGCCTGAGGAAATAAGCGCATAAAAATTGTTATATACAAGTTAAAACTACCTTATACTATTGACGAAAAAAAAATCGTATTCGAATTAAACAATGAATTAATTGATTTTTCTTCACAACATTTGTATTCATTTATCACAATTACGTATTTAAAATAAAAAATAGCTTGAATTCTAACTCTATCATTAAAATATTTTAAATTTACCTATTAAAAAATAAAACCAGTTCATTTAAATGAAACTACGCTTAAAAATTTTCAATCTATACAACTCGATTATTATTATTACTACACAATGATTTAACTTTCACGTGCTAAAACAATATCATGAAAATACTATCTAGATTACTAAAATACCCGATCTTTACTTGTCTAAAAATCTCTGCTTTAAAAGCCATATTATCTACAAGTATACAAAAGTTTTGAATACATACAGTAGTTTGTCGACTACTTCTAAAAACAAGCTTTTTACAAAGCTACGAAATAAAATGGTCCCAAGGCATTTGCGCAACTCAAACGGTATAAAAAAAGAAACAGCTCAATTAGCTAAGTTGCGAAATTGGCTACGCAGCAGCGCATTCGAAAAACGTCTCTGCTTGGCTTGCAGTTTTCGTCCAAATACATGGGAAAAGACACAAAGCCAAGACGCACGTACGAAAGAACGGAATGTCGCTCGCGAATTCTTTTCAAGATTCCTTCGCTCGGTACGGTAAAAAAAACCCGGAATGCCACCTCCATCACTCAGTGGGCAGGTTTTCGTTTCTACATACATAAAAAAACAAACTCGCGAGACTTGGCGAAATGTTCTGAAGCTCAAGCAACGCGATAGACCTCGTGGGCGCTGGCCCGTGGCTTACTCTGGATCTCGCAATCCTTAAGACCTCGGGCCTGGGCGTAGTGCTCCTCGATCTCCATCAGAGTCCTCCCCTCGGTCTCGGGTACCACGTTGTACAGGAGCACGAATCCGAGCGCGCTCATGACCCCGAAGAACAGAAACAACCCCTGGATCGTCATGTAGTCGACCATGTACAGAAACTGCTTGGATATAATCATGGTGAATATAGCCCCGGCGAACGACCCGAGGCCCGTGCCCACGTTCCTGAACCTGCTGGGGAAGAGCTCGCCGTTGAGCATGTTCACAACCTTATCCATGCCGGCGGCGAAGGCGAAGGTCGACGCGATGATCATGACCGGCGGGACCCACTGGTACGCCTCGGCTTCCAGGTACTTGTGCGCTGTCAGATGTATGGACGCAGCGGTCACGAGGTACGTAAGCGCCCCCGCGGCCAGCGAGAAGAACATGAGCTTCCTTCTGCCCAACAGGTGGACCGTCGATATGCAGACGATCGCGCCGGCGATGCGCAGCCCGTCGAATATCGTCCCGGCGACGTTCTTGTTCAGCGGGGAGTGCAGCACCTTGAACACCCAGATCGCGAAGATCTGGATCGTGTGGCTGCCGGTCAGTGCCTGCACGAAGAACGTCAGGCAGACGATCGCCAGGGGGATGCAGAACGAGCGCTGGGCGTACGGCTTGAGCGCCGCGGTCAGACGGCCCTGGCCGGTCAGCGGACTCGGCGAGAGATCCTCGCTCGACTTGCGCTGCGTCTCGAGGATCAGCTGGAACTCGGCCCGCACGTCCTCCGGGCCGGCCCAGCCCCGCAGCCAGGCCAGAGAACGCTCGGCCTCGACGTGCTTGCCCTTGCCTGAAAATCGAACGAGTCGGTGTCGAAATATTCCCCGATGGCACGGGACGTTGTAAAAAAGTGGTTGAAATAGAATTTCTCAACTCCTTTCACGTCAGTTCGCATGTGATTTGTGGCCAATATGGATAATATCATACCTGAACGGCGTCATTAAAAGTGGGCGACTGAGCTACTCCATGATAAATTTTGGCAACGTTAATAGTGATGTTGCTATAAATTAGCTCAGTCCCCCCACTTTAGGTCACTTTAGCCATCTAGATATGGTGTCACCTATTTTGACCACAAATTGCATGCAAAATGACTTAAAGTTGAGAAATTATTTTCAATCGCAAACAAAAATACAGGGGAAATATTCAACGCGACCTTTCTTCGCAACATTGTGTGGGTGAATATAGGACGTAAGATCGGTACATACTCGCAAGCCAGTGGGGACTCTCCGGGAAGAACATGAAGACGAGCCCTACGATCGGGAAGATCATGTTGATCAGGGCGATGCTTCTCCAGCGCAGCCAGTTGCTCAACAGGACCGTGAAGAACTGGCCCAGTATCATGGACAGATTGGTGGTGGCCATGAAAGTGCTCCGGAGGTTCGGCTGGGCTATCTCGACGATGTAGGCGACGCCGGGCCCAAGGACGGTGGATATGTTGATGCCGACTATGGCCTGGGCGATCAGCAGCTGCGCGGCGGTCTCGGCGTAGTAGAAGAGCACCCAGGAGGCGGCGAAGAGCAGGGAGCCCAGGACCAGGGTGGTGCGGCTGCCTATGAGGTGGGCAACCAGGCCGATGGCTACAGCGCCCACGGGCCCGGTGAAACAGTAGGCGCCTGGAGAACGATGTTTTTATACGCTTTTTTTTTCTGCAGATGTTATCAAAGTCTGCGGTTTGCGATGGAAAATGCGTGATGATATTGTATACGCACTGAACCACGACTGGTCCTCCTTGGTCATCGGTATCTCGGAGGCCGTCGCGTTGTCGAGCCTGCCGAGCACGACCGCCGTGAAGCCCAGGGAGGTGCCCGAGCTGAACTTGACGATGTTGAACGCCAGCACGACGAGGCACTGCGATGCGACATTTCTGAGCTTCGAGATTCTCATCGGGCCCTGGCCATCTGGAGGATTTTCGCTGTGGGTTGCAAAAAAAAGTGCAGGACAGTGATTGGCTGCGTGTGGAAATCGGTAGCGAAAATCGATTCGTCGTATGCCGATATATGATATGCGCGTTATCTACTTGTTGATGATAAGTTTGCACTATGGTCATGCGACAAGGTTGGTGATTATTGTATATTATACTGCCGTGTGATTATTTTCCAAGTGACGCGTTCGACGAAAAGAAATCCAGGAAACAATGTTTCAACTTACTCAGGCGAGTCGCGTAAAGCTATATTGGCATCCATATTCGAACAAACAAAATTTCGTAGCACTGCTTGCACGCTGGTCTATCAACTATGATGAAACTGAGTGCGTTTGTGGATATCGGTGCAAGTGCGCAATATTCCTATTCATCTACTACGGATGATGAAGTTGTATCAGCGTCGCAGAATAAGTACATCACAAAATCACCGCAAAAGTCGTGGAGCAACTTTCGTCGAGCCAGATGCGAGCGAGAGGTTTTTAATTTGAAAATCTATCGCTTTCTCTACGGATGTAATTTGATACGCCGGGTCAGCGTCGATATTTCATTATATTTTTCATAATTCGTGCACGATAATAAATCTGCGCGACTCTGTTATCGATGACTGTGCGGTGTGTATATTAACTTCTGATTCTAAGAATCGCCGGATAAGGATTACGATTAGGTCGATCGCACGATCGAGTAAATACGCTGTTTACAGAAAAAAAAGCACCGACAAAATACAAAAATTAGACAATCTTTTCCACACTGTACAAATTCACTGTATCAAAAGACAAAGGTATTTCAACTCTGGCTCGGAAAATTAAAAACAGCCTGCGTTAACCGAACAGAACATCATCGCGCCGAGGCACCGACTGAACTGAAGTTACTGAACTGTTTCATTCATGCGTGCAACGGTGCAACCGTGCAACCGAAAATTTCTGGCGCAGGCAATGCACATTGAGAAGGCAACCCGCGATTATCGAGCAACTCGATACGCCTCTCACAGGCGTTTCTTCCTTTTTTGAATTAATCATGATGATTATTTTAGAATAATGGTGATGGTGTTATGTAACTATAGTTGAAACGACCCACACGGAGTTTTTATATTATTATAATATTGTTATTTGGACGGAAAAAATACAAAATCCAACGTTGGTGAGTGTATATCATACGAGAGTATATCGAACGAAATTTCGTTATCCGTGAAACAATTAAGAAACAGCCTGCTAGAGCAAAGAGAGGGAACACTGATGTTTGATTTTATTCGCAGAGTTTATTACATTCATAATTTTTGTGGTATATCGTTATCCTTGTATTATAATTATTAGTTTTTATCCTTACGGATTGAATTTTATATTGTTCTTACACTTGGACACTCGACATTCACTTCCACGAAACTATATATGGAAAGGAGATTTTTATATTTGTAAAAAAGAAAATCGACCACGTGGTCTTGCCGAATATACACGGACAGGAGTTGTAATAGGCTCCGTGCGTGAACTACATCAGCGCCAACTTGTGGCTGGCTGGTGAGTCGGCGTGGTTACGGAAATCATACGGAAATACATGGGAAAGCGTGATTGACTGCAGTACATAATTTTTTTATCAATATTGAGATCCTTTTTGATAGGTTAACCATCTCTATAAGAATCTC
>JAPYYV010006698.1:0-16325 GCA_030522625.1 Copidosoma aretas | reverse complement strand
TCCGCCGCCACCCTCCCTCCGCTGCCGTGTTGGAGCGCTCGGCGAGAAAATTGCTCGATTTTCTTTGCATTTTCACGGCTCTACCGTGCATCTAGATGACTTGTTATTATGCAGATGTTGTAGAGCAACTCTTAACGAAAAGAATACCGTTCATTTGTAGATATTCTTACGCTGTCCTCGCTATCATAATCAAAAAACGATGAATAAATTATATATACTAGTTTTCGTCACAAATTTGCATCTCTTCAGGGCGGTCCCTGAGCCCGAGGGCGCTTGCGAAGCATCGCCCGAGGGATTGTTGGGACCCCCCTAGTCGGATGCGCATGGGGGGCGAATCTTATTTCTTTTACCGAGGGCGTACCAGGGTTGCAAAAGGGCGCAAGGTAGGAAAAATACTTTTTAGAATTTCTATCTGTTTAGCCTTTAGAATAATAGTTTCACCACGTCAGCAACAGTAGCGGTATAGGAATCTATTATATGGGTAGCGGCATCTATTTGGAAATTATGTTACCGTAAGCTCTTAGGTCGGTACCTACCCCCACCCCTACTTAACTAACCGACCGTGTGTTCGCATATGTAAACGTAGTTAATCAGCTGATCATAGTCTTGGTCGTTGTATTCTCTTAAAATGATTGTTAAGTGAGTAGAGTATTGCAAAATGAGTGCCAGAGGATCATAAATGCTTGAATTTGTTGATTCCCTGAGCCATGAATGTTACAAAGCTTACGTGTCTAAAGAAGTCCACGACCGAGCTATAACCGGTATATTAGTTAGCCTTTGTTAAGAGGAAGGTTATATCGAGTGTCAGGCGTTATGCTGACTTACATTTTTCTGTACTTACAACGATACAACTTAATTTTATTGAAGTTGATACCGTTGAGAGGTTAGTACGTTCAATCTTTGATCTAAAACAAAAAAACGTGGAAAATAGCCACAATCCTACGTCCTCTTTAATAGCTGAAATGATATTAATAGTATATGCACATTCCAATAAGATTTTTATCTCAACATTAGATATATACTTTGCTTCTTCATTATTGCAAGCGCACAAAAAAACTATTATTGATCAGCAAAAAAACCTTGTGCAGAGTGATCTGATTATAAGTAGTTCTCCAAGCTCTTCGATCAGCAACTTGGTACCTTTACAAGTATTAGATCATAATAATGAAACATACACTATTTTGGTAACACCCAAAGAACACCATAGAGCTTCAAGTGGTGAGTGTTATTCTGTTATTCTCATCAAGTGTAAAACAAAGCCTTATGAAATTAGGAATTATCAATTTCACTGCGAACCTTTCTTTTGCTACTGAACTTGTGACGCAGCACGTGAAACTATACATGATGTCATCAATGATTTATGGAAACAACATTGATACTATACAAGATGACGCATCCAATTGTTTGGGTACGATGGAACTCGAAGAAGAAGAGGAAACTGTCGATGATCTAATTGTTGGTATGTAAGGAAGACCGGGGTAATCTGGCCACCCTAACTTGATTAGGTTATTATTAACAATTACTTGATTTTAGAATAATTTAAAAAACGTAAGCGAAAGGTGCCAGATCTGTAGAAATAGTATCCAATTTAAAAAATTATTTATTAATAATAAATGTAGTTTAAATATTGACTAGTAAATGCGTCTGAAACTGGCCACTTTACCCCAAGCCGAGGTAAGCGTGGCCACACCCCGGGGTGCGGTGGCCATCGATTTAACAGGTTATTTTGAACGTTGTTACTAAACATACATCTAAAGTATATATGTATATCAACATAAATATTTTTGTATGTCGATATATATATATATATACAATAAATAAAGAGATATATACATTTTACAAGAGGTACCACCAAGCACATTGTCAATTGAAAAATACAAATGAAATTCATTCCAGCCTTTATTAGGAGCTTTTTTCTTATAGTTACGCACCATGACTTATTTTTATTGTACTTTTAATACCGAATTGCCTGTAAATATGACTAATTACTTACTACATTACTCTACATTACTGTCACCTATCGCTATCGGTTTGTTATGGCTGTACTACGAGCGAGTTAAAAGTTTAGGTTAGATTGCACAGATTAGCAGACTGACACAGTATTGACGTAAACGGTAAGCTCGATGGCCAGTCTACTCCGTAAAGGTGGCCACTATACCCCGAAATAAGACTATTTTAAATTAATTATAATTATGTTCCTAAATGATGTATGGGAAAACAAAAAAAAGCAGATTGAAGATAGAGCTCAGTCAAAAATTTATAGCTATAATCACCTGTATTTATAGGTGATTATAGCTATAATTATAGGTCATTATAGCTATAAAAATATTTATAGCTATAAATTTTTGACTGAGAGGTTTAAACATTCAATTTGTGTCGATTATAAATCGATTTAATGTATTTTTCGCTTTAGGCAAGTTTAATAATGTAGCTATCCCTCCAAATGTTTTAGCTGTCAAGTTTACATATTTTTAAATTTAACAAAACCTTTTTTAATAGTTTTTTTTGCCGGCATGTAACTAGAGCCACGTCTTAATCATAAAAAAAACAATTACATTTTCATCTCAATTACATCATTAAATATATGGAGTGGCCAGTTTACCCAGGTGGCAACGTTTACCCAGGTCTCCCTTAATAATAATTAGTGAATTTATTTACTGTATGTCTGTCTATGTAGCGGTGTATGTATATGTGTACGTGTGTGTGTGAGTGTGTGTGTGTCTGTGAGGGAGGGGTGGGTGGGTGTGTGTGGTGTGCATCTATTCATATATTTGTATCGGCTTGTCTTTTCGTCAATTATTTCAATATCAAGTGAAATACGTTATTACCTACACAATAATGTTATGCTCTTACTTTACAGAACTGTATACACTAAAATCAGTGTATTGCATGTTATTAATAGCAAACACAATTAAATATTGTTTTTTATAAATTAACTTAAAAATTTAATATGTATACGCAGGATTGAAAAAGATAGTGTAATGTGGTCTGACGAGCAAGTTTTTCTTTTGCTCGCTTCATACGAGGACAATCAAGAATTATTAGATAAAAACTGTATGACTCACTGAAAATTGTACAAGACCTCCTCTCAGGAAATGTTGGAAAAGAACTATAAGCTTTCTTCATCTCAGTGTCAATACAAAATGGATAATCATAAAAAAAATACAAAAAAGTAAAGGATCATAATGCCAAATCCCGTAATGATCGGAAAGATTGTGCATTCTTCAAGGTATCTCACATTCATTTCTTGATTTCTGTCTGAAATGGATATTAAAGATACTGTTAATTTTTGACAGCAATTAGACAAGTTGTTTTCTACAGAGAAAAAAGTGATGGGTCACGTGATGAAGCCTCTTTATTCGTTTTGTGATTGGCTGAGGCTGGTGAAGCGCGGGTAAATTTAAAATTGAGATTATGAAAAATTGAATAAAAAGTAATATCAATGAAAACAAAATTAAAACTTCATGTTCTGATTAACTAATCATTTGATTTTTCTTAAAAAATCGTGAAAATTGATATGATTTAATGGCGGGGGTTGGCGCGCGGAGCGCGCAGGGGGCAGAGCGCCCTAGTCTAAGAAACCATGGAATAGTCCTGTGTCAGTTACGGGATCAGATTTACCACTGGATATAAATAGACAAGAAAATTTTGTGAATAATATCTCTTCAAATTTTAGTGAGAATTTTTTTCATTATTGTGTGCGAAAAATTGTGTGTATTTAGAATAATTTCCTATACTACTTGTTTGGCAGAAAAATCAAAGGTAAGTTTGTAAGAACGTAAAAAGAATATTTACGCAGTGGCATCAGTGAAAGAGTTCTGCACAGAAAAGATACTGCAGTATACAGAGAAGAAGAACTAGTCAGCCTCAAAACTTTGGCAAAAGCAATGACCCAAAAACCAGATTTTTTCACTGGGATCTAATAACTGTTTATAACACTACTCCGAGAAACCAAGAAGTCTTCTATCACGTATTTAAAGAAATACGATATGCATGTAAAAACTCAGAAGGATGTGTTCGACTGCTTAAAAAACTAATTTTACTTTACTTGTTAACTATTATTTTAAATAACAGTAATAGTATTGAGTTTTATTTCATTCTGATACTTTAATAAGATTGTAAGATACTATTACAAACTAGCAGTTGATAGGAATATTTTAACCTATGCTACACAGTCAGCAAGAATTGTGAACTAAAGAAAATAGTTTTTGGAGTCATCGGTTCACCATTTTTCGGAGCGATGTCATATTTCTAAAGCTATGAAAGTCTTGATATTCGGATAAAATAATAATTTAATTATAAATAGGAACAGGGTGTATTAGCAAATTTATAAGCTCTTCTGTCACTGATTTTAAGATGTATAATACATAAGTAAAAACTGGAAGGAATATCTTGGAAGGCCCGAAAAGTAATCTTACAAAACATCCCGCATCGTTTTCACTTATGTATCAAACTTCTTGAATTACAGTGTCAGAAAAACTTGTAAATTTGTCAATACACTGTTCCTGATTGTAATGAAATTTACATTTTGTTTTAAGATCTAGATTTTGTTGCCTTAAAAATATAAGATTGATCTGGAAATTTCGAAAAATAGTGGACCGATTGCTACAAAACTAATTCCTCTATTTTCCAGTACTTGCAGTCTGCATGGTGAAAAAATCACAGTATACTTTACTGCTTGTTTGTAAAAGTATCAAATAATCTAACTAGATGAACTGGCGGAAAGAAAACACGATACTTTTTACTGTTATATAAAGTAAAGTCAACAAGTACAGTACGATTACTATATGAAGCTTTACATAGCAGTATCACTTTTTAAAAAACGTAAATGTTTGGACATTGCAATAAAATGTACAATTTTATTCTCATTATTAATCTATTTACCAGATTATTAGTTCTCATGTCTTCTATTTCAAAAACTGTTACACTTAAGTCAAAACTAAAAAGAAAGGGATCGAAACCTTGGAATGTGATTCCATTTACTTTTGTCATATTAGCTATGCTCAAGAGCTTTATTCGTTGAAACATTCATTAGTTCATAATGTGGTTTAATTGTATTACAATTTTATTATTGCATGCAAATGTGTGTATGAAAAACCTACAGTAGCTATACACTTAGTCATTCTGTGATCCATTTATTGGATAAAAATATGGACCGTGAATATTATTCTTTCACGTAAGAATGTATATACGGCACGCAGGGTGATTTGTTTTTTTTTTCGAAATAAAATATCTGACAAACGGCATACGATAGAACGATAATTTTTAATAAAGCATAGTTTTGGATTAATGTCAAATACGGGAAAAATATTTATAGAAGTGATTTTTTTTTCTTACCTCTACATTTTCCAAAAAAACACGATTTTTTTCAAAAATACAAAAAAACCTGTTTTGAAATTAACCCAATTCTCACTTCAGTCTGCATAAAGCTATTTTATATAAAATTTAAAAATGTTGATGACTATATTATCTCAATATGAGTACCTTTAAATGCTTCACATGACCTCAAAACAGCGAAAAACGATGTATTTTAATAAAAAATCTTTTATCTTCCTCACCAATTAAAGTTAAAAACGTGAATTTGGATCAATCATAACAATAACTTAGTACGGCTTTAACTTTTTTTTGTGTTTTTTTTTATCATACTATGACTCGGATAAAAATGCAGCAAAAAATTTAACTTTCCTCTCATGTACATTTTTAGTTGTAGATTTTATGCAAAAAAAACCAATCCTTATTCTTTAGGTGTGCGATAAATGGTCCAAAACCGATTAAGGGCGATGTACCAATAGTCGATCACTTGAGCAGACGGAATGTCCCAATAGAAAATTAACCAAAACTGATCGATTATTGGGACATGATCGGCAATTGGGACATCGACCTTATAGGAACTAATTTATAGATCATACAAGTGCTTCAGACTATCTTTATTTCTGTTATTATATTGAACACTGTAACGAGGTAAAATGGCCAGCGGCCGGCATCCCCATTCTCGCAGTTCCTTCACTGTTGAGCACATATTAATACAAATGCCGATGCTCGAAAGTTTCCACAATTTGTTTTTCCTATGTGCTGAGCGGAAGGAAGAAAAGGGGGCACCACCGGACGACAGGCAATGCCATATCGACACGGCAGCAGTGGACTTCTGTGCGAGAGGAAAAGAAAGGACGTGCGCGCGAGGTTTTGTACATGCAGCAGCGGCTGCGTCAAAGGGAGCGAGAGAGATGGTGAACACGGGGACGATGAGCCGCAGCGGCGGCCGCTCGATCGACGGCACGCGCGAGTCAGTCTCGGGTCGAGCCCCTTAGGGTGCGCATCGGGATAATTTTGACTTCGGTCTTTAACAATCCTTTCCTTTTTTGGGTTAGCGGTGCACGAGGGACGTTACGCGCGCGTGTGTTCTTCGTGGGCTAGAGAAAGAGGTGGAAGGGAGGGAGAGATTCTGGAGGACGTGGAGAAGGTGCGAAAGGGGGCTTGTTGCGAGGACGATACGAGAGTGAGTGCGGGGGCGCGAGGTGAGAGAGTGGAAGTATGACTGCCGAGAGGAAGAGCTGCTGCTGAATCGACACGTGCCGATACCGGGAAGCCCAAGCCAGAGAGAGAGAGAGAGAGAGGGAGAGAGAGCTGCTTGTCCGGACAAGAGGAAGCCCTCTGCAGCCGGGTGCCGTGTGCTGGCCGACAGCTACGCCGCCGCCGTCAGGACGAGAGCGGGAGGTGACAGGAGAGTACGGCATCCGCTGTCAGCGTCTCCCAGGACAATGACTCGGCGGCGACGTGCGTGCAGGTGACGTACCTTCTTCCCGAACGTGGGTGTGCTGTCAGGCCTCCGATCCATCGACGAGGCCGGACAGGACAAGAGGTGGTTAGCGCAGGTAGTCGACTGTGAGGGTGTAGGGCGAGCAGGGGAGAGCGAGAGAGACGAACTGTGTGTGTGTGTGCGTGCTCGGAAGTGCAGCTTCGTGGTGTGGGGTTGGGTGGAAGGTGAGAGGAGAGGAGGACGTGGGGAGGAGGTTGATAGTAGGGCAGGACGAGAGGGACGTAGCTAGAACGCGGGGCGATTAAGAGTAGAGAGAGAGTAGAGAAGAGAGCAAGAGATACGAGAGAGAACGAGACGGACGCGCGAAACGAGTAGGCCGGGGAGTGATTAAGAGAGAGAGATAGAGACAGACGGACGACTGACTAGGACGCAGACCGCGGGTACCGCGGCGACGGGGTGCAAGCGGGTGTGTTGAACGCACGGACGAGCGCGTGCTCGCGTTCTCTGCTACACGGGGCGGAGACGCTGAGGCGCGGCGGCCTTGGGAGCCATCATGTGTAAATGCTCAATAAATGTAGAGTCAAATTCGTAATCCTAGTGTTATGCTCCTTATTTCCCCCATACTCCCGTAGAATAGGAGTATTCCTGCGCGAACCCCCTTTTTTCAGGTAAGAAACCCGGACATCAGAGGGACATCAGATCGAGACGAATGAGATAGGTAATATCATCACCTGCGTTTGCCCTCCTTTTCTTTCAGGTGCAGGTGCAGTGTGACAACATAAGTATAATATGTTTGCTTGAAAATTTATTATTTATAAATTATTTTGAGGATAACAGCATTTTTCCATACAAAAAACCGTCACTGCAATGTAGAAAAAAGATTTTTTATCAAAATGCATGGATTTTTGCTGCTTTGAGGTTATGTTAAGCGTCTGAAGGTACTAATATGTAGATAATATAGTCTTAAACATCTTTGAATTTTATATAAAACAGCTGATGCAGACTAAAGTGAGAATTGAGTTAATTTCAAAACAGGTTTATACATTTTTCTGAAAATAATAGTGTTTTTTACAAAATTGAAAGTTTATAAAAAAAAAATAAAGCAGTCGTGGGACTGCTAGAAGAAGCTATGCTTATGAAGAGAAAAAATAATTATTATCTATTAAAAACATAGCAACCTGACATCAGCTCGGTTGACGCATATCTCGCAAGTCGGAAGTGTACAAATCAAATGTCCATAAGAATCCATAATGAATTACGGAAGTTGGTCAAAGAATAGAATTTTGTTATTATTAAAAATTATTTTAAGAAATTTCTAATATTTTGGCAACCTGATATTGCCATTTCCAGGGCTACATTTTAAATTTACAGTCGTACCAAGGATGAATAAATAGCACATGAGTAAGTGCAAGCGGTGGACTAAACAATTTATCTAATGTAAAGATGAAAACCTAACTAAGTCCAAAATTCCGACCAGTTGATACTTTATCTTTAAATAAAACAGCACCACGAGAATAAGTAATATTGGTTCCAACATAGCACCAAACGTTTCTAAAAAGTTTAATGCCAAACTTCAAAACATTTCTTCCAAGAGCTCAGAAACGTTTCTGAAACTTCCGTAAAAGCGTAAAATGTCCTGTGCTCAGCTTTATAGTTCATATAAAACGTTTCTGAAATGTTTCCAGAATGTTTTTGAAACGTATCTCAATTTAGTGCAAATTCAGGAGAAAAATGAATTTTTATTATTATTCTTGCAATATCTAAATTCACAGTGGATAATAACAATAAGAGGACAATTAAGAATATAAAGAAAAAAATTTGCTGTACTGCAAACACGATATGGGACCGCCTGGATAAAAAGCAAGCATATCTTATCAACTTGTCTATGGACGAATTTTCTCATATACAAAATAAAGTTTTTATGAGGTACAAGTACCATTATTTTTGTTTTTCGTACTTACAACTGCATGTATACAAATAAATCATTGAAATCTTTTTTTAATTTAACGATGTTCTAAATCATCATTACATATAACATCTCTAAGAAATGCAAACTCAATACGAAAGTTGAATATCGCATTAAATCCCAAGAGTAACGTTAGACGAAAAATATTATTAGTAAAAGATGAAAATATTGCCAAATAAAATTCAGTTAGTAAATTGTCTGAACACACATTCGTATTTCCATAATTCGGTTGTACAGATGGAAAACAAAAATACTGGTTTTTGTATCCTATAGTGATGTAATTTATGAACACGATATTTCGTCCACTCTGGTCAAGTGGATAAGAGACTAGCCTCTTATCCTAGAGGACCTGGTTCGTATTCCGAAGTTAAGCATTTTTTTTCTTTGAAATCTAGTTTTTTTGTTGAATTTTGGTATTCCTAAAAAAATAAAAATGATTTATTTTTCATAAATTTGCACCAAATTTAATTACGTCTCAGAAACATTCTAGAAACATTTCTGAAACGTATCATGTAACTTATGCTAAGCTCAGCAACGGACATTTTATGGTTTTAAAGACGTTTAATAAATGTACCTGAGCTCTTGCGAAAAATGTTTGTAAATTTTAAATTAATCATGCGTTTTAGAAACATTTCAGAAATATGCTGTGTTATGTGGGTTAAATGCAACTTATCTACACGGAGAAAAATGTACTTCCTCAAAGCTGATATACAAAGTGGTGACATCGTGAGACACGAAGTATACATCGAAAATCTCGATGTAAGCGCCACGTACGTAGCGTTTCTTAGAGTACACTGAAATACATATAGATTCTAGAGGTACAGTTGAGCGTACCTCCTGAATCTCGAGGTAAATTTATCGTATTTGCGCAATCCCGATGCACGGTCGGGCGTACGTGGGGAATCTCTATTTATGCTGATTACTGTTTCCATTAGCATATGCATTATATATTAAACATCACGCAGCATTATTTGTAAAATGTATAAACATGTCTATATCTAAATTAAAGTAATTTTATTAGTTATTAAGGTATATGCTCATTTAAACTATCAAATAGAAAACAACGCCAGACACTAAAATTATTAATATTTTATTATGAAAGCAATATTTAGCGTTTTTATTAATGTATGCTGTAAATTCCGCTAATAATAAAGGTTATACATTTGTATAAGCATATAGTTTTTCGTCTGAATATACATATACTTATATTTTAACACACGTGTATATGATTAGATTCACACGAAAAAGATACCGAGGTACACGAGTTCATATTAAAATAAAACTTTAATTTTCTGAATAACTGCAATCTACTTTTTTATAGTACTATAGGGTAAAATATCTTCGGAAAAGAGATTTTAATTTTATTATACATACAGACGTGCAAAAAGTAAGTATAACAAGCAAATAATTAGAATAATTTAAGATTTTAAAGAGTTACATTTAAAGAAAGTGAAAAATAGAGAAGATAATCAATCCAACAAACAAACTTAATTATATTAAGATTAACTAATCGTTAAATAAAATTACACTAAAATTTTAGAAAAATACATTGAAATTGTGCAGTAATTATTATTAAACTTCACAAACTACTTCAAACCTTATACTTATCCCGGAAGAAGAAAAAATTGTGTAATTAGTTTGGAATACATCATACTTCGTCCAGCTACTTACGAGCTGAAAGGAGTAATAGTGATGTAAAAAAGGCATTTTTAGACAAATGCACGAATATAACGTTCATAATAATTAATTTATTAGCTCATTTAAATAATATTTGTATTGTCTTTCTGAAATTTCTATGTACATATACACAACAAATTTTTAAAATAAATGTTTTTAACTGTAGTAAATTTTATAAACTTACATAATTTTCCAGATACGATATCTCGTTGTAACCAACAAAAAATCATTTTTTACCAAACAAACGCACGGGCTTCTTGAAGCAATGTCTCTGTAGTTGATAATTGTTCCACCTTTATCGTCCAAAGGGAAACTATATGCAAAAAAATTCAAATCGAAAGTAATCACTTTATGAGATTCAAAAGAAGATTGAATCATCGCATTAACAACAAAAATTTTATTTATTGAACCAAAATGACGGCTATTATCACTAAATTTTGCAACTATCACTGTTTCTTTTTTGTGAGTATAGTTGTTCATAGTAACAGTATTGAACGAATGCTTGTTTTTTGCTTTAAAAAAATAACTATTGGCCAAATTTTGTGATTATTTATCATCATACGTCACGTATTCCTGTTTATCATTTTTGTATTTTAAGTGCATTTACTCTAACAGTTATTGGATTACAATTGTCTTGGGAATATTTTGACTAGTAGGGGACTCAACCGCTTTTTTTTCATAGTTCGATGCTTCGATTATATTCTGTCTGAAGATACTTTTATCAGGGGACCATTTTATCGTAATATTCTTGCACAATGAAGTAGGATATGAGACTTTGGTTTCAGTAGACCAAACAAAGCCAAATAGAGCTGATGATGTTCTTCAATGTATTCTTCCAAACGTTTAGCATCAGTACTCGTTGTCGAAGAGGAAGTTAAGATGTGCAGAATTTCCCTAAGCAGAATATGAATTCTCCAAACTGGCTTGTATTGAGATACTTCTGAACCTACTATTGATGGAAAATACCTAGTAAAAAACAACGATTCTGCTGCAGACATTTTAAGTCTTCGATTTTTTTCAACATATTCAATATCTATTGATGGTGGTACATTGGTTTTCTCACAGTCAAAATCCATAGATTCTATCTTGTGATTGACATAATTTATAGATACATACCCTTTTTCTATGAGGGCTAATAGCAACTTAACCATGACAACGTTTTTAACTCTCTCTGATAAGTCGCGCATGAAATCTGTCGACATATTTTCAACGATGTGATAATCATGAAGTTTACTCAAAATACCAGTTTGTTTTATTCCTGTCTTTTGAGTATCAATATTTTTTACGTCGTTTTCATAATCTTCTTCAGTTCGTACCTTACACATTTTTTTATTTACTACAGTCTTACTATCAACAGAACTTATGTTGCACATTCGACAAAACTTTGTATTGGAAAAAGACTGGACAAATCCTAACACATTATTCATCCCCAAGCTATCTACTGTTAACAAACAGGGAATCAGAAAAATTTTGACAAACTTCCCGTCAACATTAATACTTATACCCTCTGCACGTAATTTTTTCAACTCAGCGATGAGTAGTTCACAAAATTTTAATTCTGTATTTTTTCTATTCTGCGTGAGGTATGTATCAGATACAATAATACTGTTTAATTAAGAAGTAAAATTCGTGGCAAATAGGGCGTTGTAGCGTATCCACAACCTATCTGATTTTGCCCTAAGTGCGAGCCAAAGACGTTTCCTAGTTCAAGGTCACCATTATATAATATTAGAGAAATCTATATACCGTTTTCTTTAAAAAATAAAAGGATTTCTTCCCACAAAGAAGCATGTACAAAATTTCTTACAACTTAACTAACACTCTCAAGTGATTTTTTGTAATCTAGCATTGCCTGAAACATTCCTTTCATTTCCAATAGTAGCCTTATCGAATGTTCAATACATATGTAAATGCTAGTAGTGACATATTCGTACGGATACATTTAGTTTCCTTGCTTTCGTAACTTAGGGATCGTCACAACAGTTACTTCTTAAAAATCATGAAATAACCCCGCATCTCTATGTTGTTTGAATCTCTTAAATTTACTGGTTTGACTTTTAAATGGATTGTTTAACTTTTGAGAAGTTCCTATCATTTCCCTTAAAGCTTCGTCGCTAATAGCATTATCCAAATTATTAATAAAAACTTTCAAAATATATGGGTTGTATGTATGTAGTATGAAATTTCCCTTCAACGTTAAAATAAACCGAATATCGGTTCTAGAAAACACAGAGTTTTTGTACGATATACAAGCAAATTGTATGAATTCAAAATAAAAATTTATTTTTTTTTTTTGCGTTTATTTTACCAGTTTAGTTAAACGTTTCAAAATACGCGTGTATTTATGAATAAATATATAAATAAATTTAAGAAATAATAGTTCCAATAGAAATCATACAAGTTACTTCACACTCACATATTTATTTTATCTGATTCAACAGATAGTTTAGTCACCATTCGATTGCCAACAAATCTTTTAAATTTTGTGCAGTCATAAGCGTAGTATTGATAAAATGACTAGATGTGGCCGCAAGCATGTGGGTATTCACTTCTTAACGTAAAAAATGGTCTTAAGCAGAAATTTATTGCATCAAATGCGTCTTTCAAATTGTAGATTAATTCATTAATTATAACGTGCTAACAAGTTATGGATCCTACTTCTCCACAGTAAACCACATACTAATGATAATCTAATCCAATCGAAGTATACAAATTCCTACGACTAGACACAAGTGCTGATAGGTTTTCATGGGTATAAAATTAAAAAAAAGATCTGTCTATGAGTTTAAATAAAAATTTCTTCTAAAATTTATTCATGAAGTTATAAATAATTGTAAAGCTCATAGACACACATGCATACTACTTCGTGTTTTTGATCATATTTTATTTAAAAAAAGAAAAACAATTTAAACCTATTTTGACAAAATTAATTTTTCCATGAAATTGATCTAATCGAATTTTATTTTCGAAGTTTCAGAATGCACTCTATAATTTATTAGCAGCTTGTAATAGCGTATGGATACAACAGATAATACCTTTATGTGCGAAATGTAAGATGTAATGATTTCTGTTGGTTCAGGTTTCCAATGAACTTTTGATTTTTCTTTTGGAAAGTATTTTACAATACTGCTACTTCTACAAATGTAACATGTTTTAAGCCTGTTTTTTTACCTTATGTTATTGCACTTTTGAACCTAAAACAGTGCATTTTATAAATACAAAATAAGTGATCATAAACGTATATTCAAATCATACCTACATGAACTGTCTATGTCTACAGTCTGCAATACTTTCCGCTGACACAACTTTTTTTTTGAACAACTGGTGCTCTAACATTAATGTTAATGTCACATTTACTCTTTACGTAACAGAACATTTAAATAGCAAATAATTTAAGATTTTGTTTGTTACCCCCGTACTATTGTATACAATCTAATTTTATCTGCCAATCAGAATATGCAACATACTAATTATTTAAAAACATTAATTGTTAGAAAAAGGTGAAAACATTTCTAATAACCAAGCTAAGGCCTAAAGGCGTTGTAAATATTTGGAACTCATCAACAAAATCGAACGGTTTTTTGTAGACAGAGTTCTTTGCATATCTTAATTCAAAAGTTAGATGCCATTTCCCAAGTATACGATTCTTATCTGGTTTATTGCCATCTGTTACTTCAGTTTGTAAAATAGATATGTCTATTTTATTTGTTGTCTCTGTAAAATATAAAACAAGCTTGAATTATACACATCATGCTCTAAATATATATTTAATATGTATTAATAATACAAGAGTATTCTGTATACGTAGTGTCACGGTATTCAAGTGACTACCACTAGTAACCTGGTTTTTTTACTGTCGTAATATCCTTTCTTCTTGTATTTCTTAAATAAAGAATATTTATTTTGTGTCCTAGAAACGTTCTAAGTTTGTAGTATTATGTCAGGAGATCGCCATTTGCGTTGACACGAACTTTTTTTCTCCTCCGTCTTCTATGTTATGACAAGCTTCAGAATAGAGATTTTTTCTTTTAGTCGGAAAAAGTTCGATAATTTTTTTCGCAAGTTGATTAAACCTGTGACTGATTATTCTAAAAAAAAATTTTTTTTCGAAATTATATTTACAAATATGGAATATAATAATTAACGCTTGACAAATCAAATAAACTTTTACCTGATTACAACTATTATAGAACCACAATAACAAATGTCCAAAGAATACAAATTTTATTTCAAAGATAGAAAAGCTAACGTTAGATTTATTCCTTTATACATATAATTATTTTGCATATTCAAAACATTTTCATTCTATTGTAATACCTAAAGTAATTATTAAGTAATTAAAAAAATTGCGTAATCACGAGTCTTTAAGCAATACGTAGTTTTATTAAGTTAATGTGCTATTTACGAAATTTGAATATTCTTACTTATATGGTGTCGAAGAATCCAAACTTCTTTTCATTTCCAAAGAAAATATCAGATCACCTATTTCCTGACTTAAAACCTTTGGAGTTTCCATATAATGATATAATATTAAATGACCATTGTGATCGTCGCTATTACGTAAAGACTTATAGAAATTTTTATTTTTAGTAACTGAAACAATCATACAAAACTGAATCAAACAAATTTTTTTCCATTGATATTAATAATACTAGAGTTTTTTTTTCAGTCTCATCAATGTTTATCACAAAATTCTCTTGTTCGGCCTTGTGTTCTGATGCAATAAGAAAAATATTTTGACACTCCTTGAACATTTGCAAGAAATAATCTCTTTTAGAATAATTCTGTGGTAAGAAATTTGATATCTCACTGATTGTTAAAACTCTATATAATTCTTGATCAACGTTTAACGCTAAAAAAAAGAATACTTACAATAATTTAAGATTTGAAATGTATAGAAAACTGTGTTGAACAGCATAAATAGTATATGAAAAATTGTAAAGATGAAATTAAAATAGTTAGCTCTGATACAAGTAGTACTCTACCACCTACGACAAAGATTTTTATACAATATAATATAGCTTTGAGTAAATTTATTGTATAAGCTGACTGCTAGACTCTAAATCATCTCAAATAAATATTCTCATTTAGTTCCTGAACATGATTATTTAAGGAAACTAATGTCAATCATTCCTCGTAAAGACTTGTACTATGAAATATATCTATTAGTTTGGGTGCCAAGGGGGTTTTCGTAGCCGATTGAGGCTCACAGCTCCACCAAGGTTTTTTCTGTGTTTTTTGGTCCCTTGGATTTTAATTTCGAGGGTGGAAGCTCGAAAAACCGCGAAATGAAAAGTTGTATACAATTTTTTAAACGAATGAGAAAAATTGATGGTTATGATAAATAACAATTTTGTAAACATTTCTTAACTAATTTGAATGTAAAATTTGAGCCCAGTGAGTTTGAAATAATCTAGTAACAGCTAAGTAATACGCTGTTTAAAATCGTAAAAATGCATATACTCAAACTTAAAAGATTTGTTAGACATTTTTTTTGCTCAAAATCAGTTAAATTCTCGAAAAAAATTTCTACTTCTTAAAGAAATGAAGTTTTTTTATTTGCTTACAAAATCGTTCATAACTTTTTATTGAGTCGTTATTCGTGTTCTGACCCTAAAAATTATAATGAAACAGACAAAATTACATTGGTACACTCTTGGACCTCAAGCAGTGGACCCTAATTGGCTACGGAAACTCCTTTGGCACCCGAACTATATACGAGGGTGGTCCGATAAGTACTTAACCTCACCGCCCGATGGCGCTGCTATGGCTAGAGAACTATACTATCGTATAGTACATTCTAGCAGACGGCTACTGTCAAAATTACAGCCTAATCGGACGCTTAGTTTTTTTTTAACCACGTGTTGAAGCGGTCGTGTCCTCGAATTTTCAGAAAATGGAAAAAGAACAATATCGTTCGGTGAT
>JAPYYV010006697.1:0-15065 GCA_030522625.1 Copidosoma aretas | reverse complement strand
CAAGGAAATACCAAAGAGTGAATATCAAGAGTGCTTCGAAGATTGAAAAAAACGCTGGCATAAGTGTATTATATCTGGGGGGGACTACTTTGAAGGGGAACACATTGATGTTGACGAATGAATAAAAATTTTTTTTGAAAAAACGAAAATTCCGGGTACTTTTTGAACACACCTCGTACATCGCCAATATTTCAATATATTATCATTGTATTATCTATTGTATACAAGTACATACAAAATAACTGTCATCCTTCGCTAGACATAATAGTGCAATGGGTCTATTGCAATATATTTTCATCATATATTTCTGATTTGTACAATATGCCCTCTTTATAATTTGTAATTTTATTGTTATTAACAACAATTCGTAACTTTAGAACCTAAAGACCAGTTATTTGCAGACGTTTACTTAAAAAACTTATTTTCGTACAATCGATTGTACCTCACCTATCACACGCTAATCATTATCCGAATCTGTCTTTGGTAACTGTATCGTGAATTTTTTTATTCAAGAAGTGGAAATACATTTGAAAAATCGATATCTTACTATAAGCAAAGAAGATGACGATTTGTAAAAGTTCTTGTTTTTAATGAAGAATAAAGACTTAGGCAATGTTGCAAGATTTTATATAACAATGTATTGGCAACTCAAAAAATTACACCTATTTCGTTCTTAAATACTCTTATTACTGTAGCATGTAAAAAGAGAGCTCAACTCAAATTACTAATTAAGTACAGTGGGGGAAAGCCACCCTAAGATTAGTATTTTACAATTGAATTGCATTAATTTTTACATTGAAGGTTTTATTTATTTGTATTCTAAGGCTTTTAAATTACAGTGCACCTTTATCAAATATTTTATGAATCAAGATAAAAATAAATAATTTTCTCAAAACGTTTCTCAAAACTCAAGTAATTAACTGAAACTCTTTATAAATGCATCGGGGGGGGGGGGGGGGGGGGGGGGGGGCAGGGGGGCGAGGGGTTTAAGGGGGTTTATTTCTTACGGAAAACTTTAGTCATTATTATGTTGCTTAAAAATTTGACTATTGCTTTGGGCCTTAGTCCGACTGATCATCTCGTTATAAGGATCAGTCTACAGAAGACACATTATCTTGTAGTACATTCGTTACATAAACAATTCTTAACATATAACATGTAAACTAATAACACAGCGTATGTTCATTAATAAATACATAATTTGTTACTTATAATCCATAACAAATAATATTACTTTTAATAAATTTTAATCAAGTGAAAATCAAACTTTTATTTAAATAACGTTCCAAAATGTTAAAAAGACGTTTATAAAATCGTACAAAGTGTTAAAATTTTTTTAAAGGTTTTATTATATTACAAAATAAATTCTATTTTCCATGCAAAATAAAATTGATGCATAAGTTGATCATTCCATAAAGACAACACAGAACTATGGATCCTTTGACACACTCTTACAAAGTAGTTTAATTTGTATAATAATTTGAAGAGAAAACAACAGCTAGAATAAAATAGCTTTTTCGTAGAAATAGTATAATCATTTGTTAGCGGGGTTTAACGCGCAGGGCATGCAGAGAGCAAAGTCCCACTAGTGTACATATTTATTGAAGAACCTGGATGCATTAGCTATAAGACTAACGTATATGACAGTAATGCGTTAATTCATGTAAACTTGAGAAAGATAATATGGTTTATTTACTGTTTCTGTAGTATTGACACGCCTTATCTTTTTTTTATGCAAAGTAAAAAGGAATTAGTAAAAGTTTTCGGCAAAGTACCTATAGTTTAATAGATGATGTCTAAATTTTTTCGATACTTATGCTGACAAAAATCGCTTGATGGTGTTGGGAAGAAAATTATCATGCCACGTTAGGTGCGAAGGACTCATATATGTTGCTTAATGGTTTCCGATTTAACTATTCCATAAACTGCACATTTAATAGTAATTTCAGGTTAGAAAATATTCCACCTACGTCGGCTGCAACACATTACGCTTATAAAGTATACCTCAAAGTGCAACTTTAAAAAAAAAGAAAAAAGTTTTAATCTTGTATATTATGGGTGAAAACGTCCAAATTTTGACTGTTACATCTATTAAGTGAGAGTATTTCAAGTCGACTGAATATTTATAAAAATTATAAATGTAAACGAAACAACGATTGTAATGAAAGATAAGGGCTTCGCTGTTGCGAACTGCAATTTGTTCAAAATGCAATTATTCGGTGAATCTCAAAAGCCTGCCCAAGGAGCGTGATTTTCGTGCAGGGTTAGATTACCTCCGCGATCAATTAGTGTGGGAAATCGCAGCTAAGGCCATCGAGAAACAGTTGCTGTAAAAAAAAAAAAAAACTTCCGTATCAAAAGGTATTCGACATCGCACAGTCAATGGATGCAGCAAATCGTGTTGATGCGAAAATGAAGACGAGAGCTAATGCGTTAAATTTTGTTAAAAACAATAACCGAGAAAATCGAGGATAGAATCATCGCAAATCTGAATGTTGTTACTGGGACTTCAAGTGTAAACAGTACGGTAATAAAGACGAAGATAGCTCTGGTTCCGGGAAAATAAATAGGCAACGTGCAAAGAAGGCAAGTGAGGGTGACAAGATTCCATTGAAGGTAAGGAAATAGATTTACTAAGCAAGGTGTGGGGCTTAGTGTTTTGCATGCATGAAGGGGCCGCGTTTGTAGTTATGCAAGCAAACAAATGTTATGAGCCGTAGCGTGCGTGTGGATGGAGGGAGAAATTTTTTCGATATTCGATTTATCACCCGCATCCTAGCAATTATAGCTTTAAAAGTCAAAAAATGTGAGAAAATAATGTTAAGGATGTTATGCAAAGATAAATATGTGAGATTTTGTACCACTATAGACTAATAAATTAGTAATAATCAATAAAGCCGATATTTGGCATGTAATAACTACAAAGTAAATTTTATACAAGAAGAAGATAAATTGAGTGAGAAAAGAAGCCAATGACAGCAGTGTAAGTAAGTAAAGAAGATAAATTGAGTTTACAAATATTTATTTGCTTAATTCCGCATGTTCGAGTAATGTTAACTATAAAAACCAACTCAATAAAATTTATAAAACCTTTATGTTTTTTATTGAATTTTTATTTTCCAAAGCTTGGATTGTTCCTTAAAAGGTAGTCGAGGTTCTGAAGGAAATTTTTCAAAATATTCAAATGTAAGAAGTAAAGTACTATTGTTTAATATACATATAATATTAAGACATAATTTTTTACATAATTCTATGCAAACAGTAGTACTTATATTTTTACACATTTAAAGTTTAATGAAATTTCTTTTGATAACCTTATGTTAAATATTTTAAGGAATAATTCAAGCTTCGAAACATAGGAATCGAATGCAAAGCAAAGTTTAAGAACTTTTATTGAGTTCGTTTTTATAGTTAAGAGTACCCGAACATACAATATACGAAATTACAAAAATGAATAATTTTTAACACTAAATTACCCTTTTTTCGTTTGAAATATACAAGTGCACAGCGTTCTAAAGATTGTTTTGGCCGCTATTTGATCCAAGATACTTGTTTTCTAAAAGCAGATATATACTCCCTCATTCTTCGAATACAATAAGATTTATTGTCACAAACATGGTAAATATCGTAAATGTAAACATAATATTTGAATTGGAACGTCTTATGAAACAAGGATGATGATAAAGTAAAAACAATCAATAGTATAGTATCTTATCAGTTATCTTATACCAAACAAGAATTCACAAATAATTCAAAATAGATTAGCCAAGCACCTCAGATTATTAGGTAACTTACCGAATCACCTATAATAAAAATTATCGCGATTGAGACTAATATCTTACCTATAACTATTTCATGTTACAAAACAAGCTGTCGATACTTTATTATATTAAATCGTTAAAAATAAGATAAAAGTAAAATTTAACATGAAAAATATGTTATGAATGGTAGAACATAATTTTTTAAATTTAGTTTTATGAAATTATAACTATGATTTTTTCCACACTTCAATACCGCAGGATTGTAAAGCTACGGTATTGCAATTCCTATTCAGCGGTTCACAAACATTTATATAATGTTATTTAATACGAATAACTATGAATTAAAGGTGTCTAGGGATGAAGAGTTGCGTAAGAATTAAAATCTAGTCAAGTCTCTATCTCTGCATAGTGACACACAAAACATGTTCCGTGAGGATACGATCACATACCACGTGGCCCATTTAGATGGAAAAGAAGATTTATGAAAGGCTTCTTGGCAGATGGGGATGATGGTTGATGACAGGTGGTTTTTATGATCTTTAATATACTTGAATTTTAATTAACGCGCGAAATTTATATGTTTATGGAGCATTTACTACTGCTACAGCACATTAATAGTATAGGCTTGATGAGTAACACCTAATTTCTACATATCAAACTGATAATAATAGACAGATTTTACCGAAACATTGACTTGTGGCAGAACTGCAGCTTGGTCGATCACTGATGTTAAGTAAGATTGGCCGTGATTACTGCTTGGGAGTTTTAAAATGTTTGATGAGGCTGACGCACAGTCAGCGATTCTTACGAAAAAACATACAGAGAAAATTAATATACACTATGTACATAATTTTCCACCTCGCCTCCAACAGATCACTGATTTGCTTTATTATTTATATAATAATTATTATTATTTCTAAAATAATTCTACTTCAAATAGCATAAAAAAATTTTTTTTAGATTTCAAATCATCCTAAATACGTTATATTTTTTTTTTAATGATAAAAAGAATAGTTTTCGTGAAAGCTTTTTGCTAATTTATTGTCAGTGGTTTTTTTTGGTTATAATGACATTTACGATATTTTGAGTCATCAATTTTCTTAACATTTATACCAGTAAGTTTTTCATTATATATTTTTCAAGTCAGAAACCACACTTTAATTATATTCCTACAAAAAGTGATTATTGTAATTATTTGTTTCAAAATTTAAAAATCACTTTAATCAAATTACTTAAAGAAATAAATAATGATGTTGGGAGGTGAAGAAAATACTTTCTCTGAATAGGCGTTGTCTCAAAATTTGTAGAACCTTAAATTTTCTAGAAAAAAAAATATCTTAGAAATTCCCCTTTTTTTTTCATTGAAAAAATGCTTATCTTGGAGATGAAATAACTGCTTTTTAAGTTCTTTTTTTACACTGAGGTCATTATGAAAGTTCAAAGAATACTCGTTTTTCTAATTTTTTTTAATTTTTTTTAAATACAAAAATGACGGTACTGCTACAAGTCATATTATTGAAATATAGCCGTTTATTCATGACAAATTTTTTTAGTACACACTAACATTAGATAGCACTTGCTCATTAATTAAACGCTGAAGTTTTTTCTTACATTGTTGTTAAGAAAATTTTATAATCGTGATAACATATTCATTGTTTTACATTAAAACTAGATCAAGGGCTCCAGTCCGCGTCATGAGCAAAATAATGCTTAAGTCGTGATATGTATAAATATTGATCATTATAAGCGTATATATGTAAGGTTTCTGTGTAGGTTTATTCAGATGTTCAAATGCAAATTTAATTTTAATATGAATTGAAAACAAATAAAGTGCCCATAAAATTTTGACAGAATGAGCTTCTGAATTTTCTCGTAATTATATAAAAAAATGAAAAAATGAGTCACAACGCGCAAATAATTTGCGCTACTACAAAATATTTCAAAATAAGTTACTTTGATAATGAAAATTTTGAATAAACGATAAATAAGGCATTTTTTTAATTTTTAGGGTAGTGAAGCTTTGTGTAGAAGAACTTTTAGATTGTTGGATCCTTATAGCTAAGATTATATTTGTAAGTCATTAAATTTCTTTGATATGCTATTAAATTAAAAATTACTGACGTTTTCAATGCGTTGTTCACAACATAAATTACAAAAAGGAAATTAATCACATTTACGACACGTGTCATAGTAAAAAATACAAAATCAGTGTTCTCGTTCATCCCTGCCTGCAATAAACTTTAGCAAGAGGCATAAAAGAAAGTAATAATCAATTAAGAATGACGATTAAAGAACTTCAAAAGACGGCCTAGCTATTACACGGCTACGCAGATAGATAGTGCTAAGCGTTAAATGCTAGGGCACCTGAGGTTAACGATCTGGCAAGCTCAGCTTCAAAGAGAGGGGCCTTCAAAAAAAATTGATGGAGATACTACCGGGTCTTATGTAGCGTTACAAAATGACTCTCTTTTTGAAAATTAGGTCAGTCAGTGCAAATACTGACTGTTCACCGACCGTCAGTGATTCGAGGGCATATTTATAATTCAAAATGACGGTATTTTATTTTTGGTTACGCCATGCTGATCGACAGTCCGTAGGCGATCAGTTCGCAAGTATACTAGTGTTGCGAAATGACTATCGTTTTGGTCAGGTCAGGCTGATCGACTGTCCGTAGACCATCAGTTCGCGACTATACAGATTTAAAAGGGCATGGTAGGATAAGGATCACTTTTAATAATTTTTATTTCTTTACTTACTAGTAATCATTCGCTACTTTTTTATTTACTTAATAATTAACGCTTATGAGAATGATGTTTTTTAGATAGTTAGTAAATAGAATATATAAACTGAATGAACTGCAGTACGTATATTTGCAATGTTATTACATATTTTAACATACAAATAAATTCTGACTAGCAACTTACATATTAGTTTTAAAAATTTCAACATATTAGAATATTGAACTTTTGTAAATTCACAGAATAATCTTGTTCAATATATGACGGAACTAATTTGCAAATAATCGTTTCTTATTTTGTATCCTTATGTAACAATATGAGCTTTCAGACTTATCCATAAAGACAAGGTACAGAAGGATCTCACTTAAGTAGTTCAACTAGTATTTTAAAATTAATTTTAATTTCAAACTTATGAACTTTTTCTTATTACTTGACTCAATACTAAATAGTTATATTCATTCAAGTTAACTCTTAATAATCTAGCTTTAGTATTGAAAATCAATATTTGACAACGATAATAACGTATAAATAATTTTATTTACGAGAATAGTCAATCGTATTATTTGGCTGCTTGCCGTAATTTTCATTAATTTAATCCTTTAAATTGACTTATTATCCAAGATTCAATCATGGTCTTTAACCTCATATAGTTCTGCAAGTAATTGTTAGATTTTTCAAATTTTTTTTAAATAAAAATTTTTTTTTTCTCGTTGTGGCACTTTTCTTTAAGTAGTAATCAATTATGAGCGACGCGGACGTATGCTAATTTAAACGATTTAAACGATTCGTCAGTAGTCAATTTGTTCATTTCGATATAATTGTTCTTCATATTCGCAATGTTGCATGATTCCGTATTATCAGATGAAGATGTTGGCACAAGAATTCACTTGTTGGTCTGTTTAAAAAAATTAAAAATAAACCACAATAGTTGTTTAGTTTGTGTTTATTTTTATAGGAACATTTTATCAGGTATGATTCCCGACCTTGTAAGGCTGAAAACAAGAAGCAAACTGGGTAAAAATAAGTATCACATCAAACGACAATACCAAACAGTGAAACACAAGAAATATTTAAAACAGCGCACCTGTGTACTATACGGGAACGAATTGTCAAATAAAGTTTAAAATAAACTGGGCATTATTGAAAATATCTATGAAAAACCAGACAATACACATAAATATATGCACAAAATCTAAATAAATATGACTAGTTATAATTTAAAATTTTGACTTAAGTTAATAGCGAAATGTACGTTACTGCAATTATGGGTAGAAGAAAACAGACAATAAACATAAAAATATAGATAAAATCAAAATGATATAACTAGTTATGATTAAAGTTTGACAATATGCAAGTCGTAAGAGAAGGATCATAGCAGATATCCGTGACGTTATCACTGGCTTCGTGGGCATTCCCCTGCAGGGCGAGAAAATCTGCAAACACCACGTCATGTGTGACGTCGACGCACAGTGGGACAAAATGACCTTTTTTTGGACAAAAGTTTGGCCCTTCACGAGTTTTTTATAAAAAAAATGAAAAAATTACCTCACTCAATAGAGTGCATACTATGGTATCTCCCTATTCCATTTTTATTATAACCTCACCTAAAAAAATGGCGGATCAAAAATGTCGTGTAAAAAAGAATATTAAAAAAATCGTGTTTTTAATTTGGTAATCACTGTAATACTGTTTTTGAGGTCATAGCAGACGTTAAAATTAAGAATTTTCATTTTATGCATAAAAAGTGATGTACAGGGTTTTTGGAATCGCTGATCATAAATCCGGTGTCAAAATTGCAAAATTCGAGAAGACGTATCCAAAATGGCTGACATAAAATAAAAAATGATTCATATTTACATCCAAAAGTGATGTACAGGGGTTTTTGAGGTCGCTAATTACAAATATGTTGTCGAAAATAAAACATTCAAAATGTCCAATACAAAATGGTGGGCATAAAATAAAAAATTTTTATTTTGTATGCCCAAAAGCGATTTACAGGGGTTTTTGAGGGAGCTGATTTAATCTGCTGTCGAAATTTATGAATCTGAAATAGCTGAATGAGGATATCGAAAAATCGAAGTAGATTTTAAGATTAACGGTCATATCCTACATCGTAAGTGCAAAAATTCAACAGACCAGTAAGTTTTTGGAGATTTATCATGTAAAATAATAATTAATTTAAAAAGTTATTACGATAGTCTAGTTCGAAAGCAAAACCAGGGACCTTATCATAACTGTCGATGTATTGCAAAGTTGGGCATGTTTTTCCATAATCTCTGTAAAATAATAGTGCTGTAAAGACGCAGTCCTCAGACTAAAGAAAGAAAACTTAATTTTGCGATACATCAAAACTCGTATTAAGGCCTCATGGGCTTTAATGAAGAAGTTCAATGTCTCGCAATATCGTAAAATTTTATGATGTAACTTACGTGGAAACCATAAAAAAATTAGGTTTGGTCAATATTTTGATGTATCAAACATCAAACTGCTGTAATAAAGCACTAGAAGATTAACTGAGTGTTTCAGTATACTTGTCTGTGTGTGATTTTTATCGTCATATCACATGCTGTAAATAACAATCGCAACATTTTAGTTATGTTTCCGATTGTCATCATTTTATATGATTGTAATATAACTTTTAAAGTTAAATCTAATTGCGTGTATTAAAGCCCTTAATTAGATCCTAGATTTACGTATAAACTTAATTAGATCTGTGCTATTATTTGTGTATACAATTACCTAGACCGACCTGAAAATTCTCCTAGATGGACCTCCAAATCTGGTTAAATACATCGCACCAATAATGACTGCTGCAAAATACCGTATATCTGCACTCGTTCCCGTTTTTTGTACTAACGTCGAATCTAGCATCGATTTTCCATAAGAAATCAACCCCAAAAAATTTCCTTGTGCGTAATTATTTAAATAGTCCATTGCAATACGCGTCTTAACAATTTCGTCATAACACTGACATTACTATGACAACGGTATTTACAAGGTCATAAAAAATTTGGTTAAGTTATTATAGAATGTAATGCTGTAATACTTTTTTTGTGTAAACTCGACTGTTTGTAATGATTATTAACCTCTGTTAATATGTCTGCCATATTGAATCCACCATTTAAAATTTTTTTGTCAATACCTGATTCGTAATCAGCGACCTCAACAATTTCTGTACATTACTTTTGGACGTACTAAATGAAAATTCTTAGTTTTCATGTACGCTATTTTGGATACGCCATTTTAAATTTTTTAATTTTGACACCGCATTCATGTTCAGCGATCCAAAAACTATTGTACATTACTATTGTAAGTATTAAGTAAAAATGTTCAATTTTCATGTCCACCATTTTGGATCTACCATTTTGAATTTTTCAAATTTGACACCATATTCGTATTCAGCGACCTCAAAAACTTCTATACATCCCTTTTTCAAGAATAAAATCAAATTTTTTAATTTTTAAGTCTGCCATTTTGGAGCCGTCATTTTGAATTCTTTCATTTTGATACCAGATTCGACCTTAAAAACTGTATTGCAGTGAAAGTTTACCACATAAAAAATTAATGATTTTTTCATTTTCCATTTTACTTGACATTTTTTATACGAAATTTTTTTAGGTCAGGTCCATCAAAAATGGAACAGCACATACCACAGTGCACACTGTAAGGAGTAATGTCATTTTTTTTTTTTTCGATGAAAAGCTGGCGAGGGGCAAGAGTTGATAAAAAAAAAAAAAGCCAATTTTGTCCCACTATGCGGCGCGGTGACAGGCTCTTCGAAAAACCCAAATATCGGTCTGTGAATAAATGCGCGCATTGGAAACCTATAAAATAGTTCAATTACGTTGGTAGCCAGAAAATAATAACGCGGATTTTTCGAATTCGATAATTCAAAATAGAGTGATTTTTTATACCGCCCAACAGGTTAATGAATGCGCAAAAATTTTACATTAGCCTTGATTACCGATCGCGCACAGCAGATAAGTGGGAATATTTCGAATTTGATAATTTAATTAGAATTTACAGGAGAACAAGTAAATTTTTAATTTTTACACAAATAAGGAGCGGTTTTGGAAAAGAATTTTGAAATGAAAAATAAGACAAATACGTTTGATACGTTTCTTAATAGATACTAACATATAAATATAAAAAATTATATACATTTTAATTTATTGAAACGCCTTTCTTTACCAAAAATTTCCAAGCAAAAATTAATCTTCTTTGGACTCACTACAATGCTAAACTTTCAACCACAGCAGTATGTTGATGCATGCGTGTGTAAGCGTGTATGCTTCTATTGTTTTTATTATATGTACCATCGAAATTTTGACTTAAGGAGAGAGAGCGAAAATGATGAGAAGGAATACGTTTCTTAATAGATACTAACATATGGATATAAAAAATGATATACATTTTAATTCATTGAAACGCCTTTCTTCACCAAAAATTTCCAAGCAAAAAGTAATCTACTTTGGACTCACTACAATGCTGAACTTTCAACCACAGCAGTATGTTGATGCATGAGTGAGTACGCGTGCATGCTTCTATTGTTTTTATTATATGTACTATCGAAATTTTGACTTAGGAGAGAGAGCGAAAATGATGAGAAAGAAAAGAAAACTGAAAAAGAAAATCAGTTTCTACTCGTCCTTTCTTGCTGTTACAGCTTTTGCTTTCAATGTTTAAAGAGCACATTTTTTTCGTCACGCTATTTTATCGCAGTTCAAAATGTTTTGAATGCTGGTTTATTTTCTTATGATTTTTTTTAATTTTGAAAAATGGACGCGTCGGTAGCTGTTTTAATAAATGTTGTTTTGAGTATGCTCTGTATACAAAATTAGTATCCATCGATGCACGAATGCAATTTTTGGACGAAAAGCTTCATAATAAACTACCAGTCTGCTTAATCAACTGGTTTGTTAACGTGCTGGAGAGGTGGTTATAATGTATTTGAATTAGGTGCAAGTGATTGCATTGTACCCACTCTACCTAAAACGTTGTCCACTCGCAGTACAGGCTGTAGGAGAGTGTCTGCCAACTAAAGTGAGGATGTAAAATATTTTTAACACCATTTATAAGGTGTACAATAAAATGAGTAAGTACTTTATATTTTGTCAATGTTCTATGGTAAGAAAAATCGTTTTGTAATATGAAGAAATTTATTATTATAGTTGCATATGACCTGGAATTAAACAATTTTGAGTCGGTGGAGTCATTGCCTAGTCCGTTTGGGCTACATAATGCTGTTAAGGAACAAAAAGCTTTTACAGGTGACATACATTTTTATACGTTTCTCACGCTAAGAATTCTTTTTGTAATGCAGCAATTTTTTTGTCGTCCTAATAGATATGGGTCACAATAATTTTTATATTAAAGATGAGAATTTTCATACCATCGATCATTAGGTTAAAAGAAAACTGATAAAATACAAAGACGAGGCAACACCTGATCCTTCAGGAACGCAAAACAACGGATAGAACCAAAATAAGGACAGTGTTAAATGTACGCGAGATTTAGCTTTTTTTTTAAACCAAAAATAATCATTGAAAAGTGCTAAGATATGTTAAGTGTACCTAACAATACACTTCTGAAATTTCAAAAGTGTGGGTAAGTTGTATAGGCACCTTCTGTACAGGTTTGAATACCCCTATAACTAAAATACATAATGTTACTGGTTACAGGTCAAACATAAAAATATTGATGTAGTAATCCTGAGAATACACAAGTTTGTCAGACTATTCCTGTTGAGGGGGTGACGTGTGATCATCTTCTGTGTAAGATTAAATATATGTTGATTAAAATAATCTGAAATTTCTTATGGTTCATACAATAGAGTTGTTTTTCTTAGTACTTGTAATCATATGTATGTATATATCTATATAAGACAATTATCTTATAATATTTGTTGAGGATTTTTAGGAATAAAAACTTAATTTGTTGCTCTGTAACAAGAAATAGAAAGTTTTATTTACTCTATTACAATTCTATGTACAATATTTACAATCTTATCTGCAACAAGACGAGCGACGATTGAAGTTTATTTATTCCTTCTGTTTCACTTATGCTTTTTCACTATCTTTGTAAGCTTTTTATTGATATTAATTAGAATTGTGAAAATTTAACATACGTGTTTTCATGTGTAATGGCTCTCTCTCTATCCATCTCTCTTTATCAATATTACTAAACTGCAGCTCGATGTTACCAGATTAAAACTAGACTTTAACTATGCATGAAGTGCGGCAGATTGGAATGAAGGAATAGTATATTGCGCCACGAGGCAGGGAAGTAGCACATTCCCGTCCACGTGTATATTACCGCTCGGCTTCGCCTCGGGTGGCAAAGATGCGGACGAGGATGTGCTACTTGCCTGCCAAGTGGCGTATACGATTTTTTATTAGACCCGGCGGGAAGTTCGCAAACCTTCTTAAAGTAATTTATTTCAGTAATACATTAAAATTAACTTTCTGACAACCAAGATTTATTCCATCGTCTGATATGCTGCTCTGCATTCCGTAGTTGCTTCAACGATCTAGTAACTTTATGGGTAAAAAAAGAGTGAGTGAGAAGTACTCTACTGATGTTTACAGTGCATTGAGGCCGCCGTGAGACGCTTGTTCGCTGTGTATACCGCGAGAAATCTCAAAAACACTTCAAAGTAAGTTTATTAAGTTAATGTCCATTCTAAGTTTCTGAAATTCGTGTTCGTCAAAGTAAATTCCTTTATAACTGCATGTTTTAAACATTCAAATATCTTTCTGATCTCGTGATCATAAATCTTGTGAGGTTATGTTTTTTTTATGATGATTTTTCTCATCGACCTTATTTTCATTGCAGGCAAAATGTCTGATTCAGACAGCTCATCCGAGTTCGACGAAGGTGATCAAGAAATTATGATCAGAAATTTTGAAGAAGAGGCCAAACTGATAGCCTTTAACTTGTTGCCCAAAAAATCTGCGGCACAATATGAGACGTACCATGAAGCTTTTATCAAATAGTGTAGAAATAATAAAGTGCAATTGATAACCGAAGCTACTTTACTAGTATATTTCGATTAATTGACCAAAAAGTTGAAGCAATCCACTATTTGGGCTCGATGGTCTATGCTGAGAACAACTTTAATGCTTCGGAACAATATCCAGATAAGTAATTTTCATAAATTGAAATCGATGTTGAAAAATTTCTCTAAAGGCTACAAGCCAAGGAAGGCTAAGCCATTTACTGGTTCAGAAGTTGAAACATTTTTGCAATTTGCAGAAGACAGAATTTATTTGTGCTTGAAGGTACTTTTTAGTGTCTATTTATTGTGTGTACTCGTGACTATAAATGTATATACTGTATATAAATCGCATTTTATTTCAGGTCATTTTAATTTTCGGGATTTTTGGTGCGATGAGGTGCGTCGAATTAGCCAATACTCGGAAATCAGATGTAGAAGATGATAGTTCTCATTTTAAAATTGATATCAAAGATACAAAAAATGACCATCCACGTTTTTTTTGTTGCACCATCTTACTATGAATTTGTATAGAAATACTTATCACTAAGACCAAAGGATCTCGCAGAGGACAGATTTTTTGTTTATAACGCAAATGGAAAGTGTTCGAGACAGGTCATAGGAAAGCATAAGGTATCAGAAGGGCCAAAAACCATAGCATGTTTTCTAGATTTGGATCCAGAACTTTATTTTGGCCATAGGTACAGACGTACAGCAGCAACTCTCCTTTCTTATTCAGAAGCATCTTTACAAAAATTAAAAAATCTTGGTGGTTGGAGATCAGATGCTGTGTGTCAAGGTTATATCGAACATTCAGCTGTATCAAAACGACAGAATTTCGAGGGTATTTCTGGATCAAGGATATCAGAAAATGATGCATTAAATGATATACAGAACTATAAACGTGTCAATACTGTTGATACAAAGGCCAAAGTTCTTCCAGATGATGCACCGCAATTTCAAGGAGTAGATAACAATAACCAATCAAAAAAACGAAGAGTCATGCTATTAAACACGAATTCTGAAAATGATTAAGTTCTTCCAGATGATGAGACACCGAAATTTCAAGAAATAGAGAACGATAACCAATCAAAAAAAAGAAGAGTCTTGCAATTAAACACGAATTCAGAAAAAGATGATCAGTTTGATCAGTTTGGTCAGATTAAACTAATTAATTGTGAGAATATTACAATTAACATTTATAATTATTCGTGTAGGCCTGATTTTTCTACTGGATCCGAGACTGTTTAATCAACATAATATTTGATTTATATAGATTTTGTTAAACATACGAGAACAAAAATTGTTTTTTTTTCGTCGTTCTAATACAAATTTTTATTGTAAGTAAGTATTGCTTAGCTACAGGATCCAAGACTGTTAAATTCACATAACATTTAATTTATGTAGCTTTTGTAAAACATAAGTGAATAAAAAAATTTTTTTTTTGCAATACAAAATTTTATTATTAGGAAGTATTGTTTATTAAGTATTACAAACAATTAAATTCATCTAATTTTATCAATATTGTTAAACTAGTCAGCGTTTGTTTTCTCCCACCTTTGACTGGTCGAA
>JAPYYV010006696.1:0-14070 GCA_030522625.1 Copidosoma aretas | reverse complement strand
ATACATATCTTGATATATATAGCCGAGACGGGGTACAGTTCAGACCTCTGCCATAGGTTTGTACGGAGAGATCACGTGACGTTTTGGGATCCCAATACACTGGTTCAGCCTGATAGGTCGGATGGTAGAGAAGCAGGCTCGAATTCTTAAAAAGCAACTCTGGGTTCATGACCATGTATCTTATCATCGGTATGAGCCAAGTAACACTAATGCCCCATAAATATGATCGTTTTACGATGATGTGATATTATTGTACTCTGCATTTGCAAATTTCTTTTTTTTTGTTCACAAATTTGGTTTACACTAAGCGTTTGTAGATGTTCAATTATTTAACCTTCTGAAATACATTTTTTTTTTTTAATTTTTGAAACCACATATTTAAATTTATTAGATCCTAAAACCACGTGATATTAGAATTTTTAACTGCGATATGCATTCTACAAAAACAAATCAAGTCAATTAATTTTTTTAAGACAAGAAAATTACTGAATTTCATCTGTTTATGCTTTTTACGAAAATCGTTTTACTTCGGAGTGACAGAACCCTTTGCCCCTTTTCGTATCGCGTTCGGCAAGAAAAATACTCTCCTCCGAAAAACCCAATATCGAAGCCCGACTTTTACTATTCCGTTGTTCGTCCCCGCAGCGCGAAGAAAATTCGCAATTCAGCCGTCAGCGTCGCAACTTTGGCCGACACACGCGAACACGGGCGTGGAATGTCGAGCCACGCCGGCTCATATTTCCCGGGGGAGACGACCGACCTGGTCTATTTCGAATTCAGCGAAAAACAAGAGAAAAGCCCGATGGAGGCGGCAGAGTGTGGGGGGAGGGAAGAAAGCAAAATGAAAGCGGAAACGGGGGGAATCGGGGAAAGGGAGAAGAAGAAGGAGGAGGATACGCACGTCTCCGTTCGCCGGCGCTGCCTTTTTGCATACGTATTATCCACATCAGCTCCGACGCGCATCCCTGCGAAGCAACCTTCAAATTACAGGTTCCCCCGCTCCTCCTGCGAAATTATCCACCGGCTGGGTTATCTAATTTTCAGAGGTGCTCAGCCGATTTTCTAGCCCCCTGGATAATTTGCTGTACTCCATGCGCTGGGGGATAATATCTCCTAAAATACCAACAAAATTACGCTCTTCTCGGTAAACGCGGAATAATTTTGTGTTTTTAACCTCATTCCGCAACGTACCATTACGCAGCTTCGGCACGAATTTCTCACGACTATATCGAACGGAACGACGAGCGTTAGTCAGACCTTGCCCATTCCGTGTAAGCGTGAATTAAGGTTGACGACCAATCAATCCATCCATCCAACATCAACGGGGAAGCTTTCTCACCGTGCGAGCAACTTATCCCCGAACAAGTTTCAGGTCTCTTGCACTACGCAGACGCGTACAATTTATCCCGTCGACCTGTAATTAATTAAATCAAGCCAACTCAGCCAAACGCCTCGAAATTCCAGTCGCGAACGCGTTGGTTCTCCAGCGCGAAATACGATACTTGCGCAAGATCGCGTGTATTTGCAGCTTCTCGGCCAGCAGTGGCGGGGCGACTCTTGCAATCGATTTACGAGCGCTCTCGGGTCCACTTGTTTTTCGAATCTGCTGGCGGTCGTGGGTTCGAAAAGACCGCTCGATCGACTGTGTTGAGCTTAGCGAGGATGGAAAAAAAAAATTTGGTAAGGGACCACCAGCCCGATCAGGATGTTGGTCGCCGTTTGTATTAAATTTTTCGCGGTCGGACGATTTTTTTGGTCATTCCAAACGCCACGGCTAGAGGAAAATACAGCGCGTGTTTTCCGGCCCCGGCTGTTTGATAAAGGAACGATAAAAGCCCGCGCGAGTTTGGCATCCGAGCGGGGTAATAAAGCAGCCCGTGCGCCGGGAAATGGCTTTGCATTCTTTCATGCATTCGTATAAGAATCGTACCGCGACGCGGAACTCGGGCAGTTTGTGGTCTCGGCGTTTGATGGAAAGTGCGTGTGCACGCGTATGCAGAATTCGCCGTGATCGTTTACGAATGTGTTGCGCAACGGTAGTGCTTGCTCGATTTATTCGGATGTTTTCTGCAGAGTGAGTTGTTGTTGTTGTGTCATTTAGTTTTGGATTGAATGCGGGTTTCTGGTGCACTGTATTTTATCCCTATCCTGTTCTGCATACCGCCGGAAATGTTTTTGTTCGAAAAACTGGTGAATAGATTTTCAAAGTCTCAAATTATCGTATGAAATTAAATTTTTTATTGAATCAATCGTATTGCATTCGTGTACAGCGACTCTAACGCAATTCATAGTGATTTTTTAATGCAATTGCTCGAATCTGTTTTTGTTCTCCACTCAATTAAATAAGTAGTTAGCGTGGAAAATGATTAAGGTTTACCGTGAAATAAGGGAAAAAACTCGTTTAATGTATATGAATTATATTTAAAAATCTACAGAAAAATTTCATTACGAACTTCTCATAATTCACCTTTTCTATAAATGTGGGATATGGTGGATTAAATGAAAAAAATTTGTTTATTAGATACAAAACAAAAACTGTTTTAGTGTAAAGTAGACTTCAACGATCAATAAATTACATTCAACAACGATCAAAACCAAAAATAAACATTTTTCTCCGCCCATCAGTACTGTTTGGTAGAAGCATTCCCCTGTTTCCGTTGAGACTCACCACCCACGCGTTTAGCGAAAGTCGAGCTGTACGAACGACTTTGAGAAGGAAAAAAAAAATCTAAGACAACCAGTACATAAAAAAAAGGGTTAACGAGAGAGAGAGAGAGAGAGAGAGAGCGAGAGAGCGGCTTAGCCTTCGCCTAATCCGAGCGACCTAGCGGTGTATCGATGGGGGTTGAGACCTCGCCCGCCATACAGAGCCACACCAACCACCCCCGCTTTCTCCCCGTCCCATTATCTCCCGAACGCTGTCGTACTGTCTCCTCTGTTTATTTATTTTTCCCTCGCCTCGTGTCGAATTTTCTCTCCCGTGTTTTTACGCGCGCGCACCATTTTCCATCACTGCCGTGGAAAGCTACACGAAGGCGACGACTGCCGCCCCGAATATTTTTCGAATGGCGTCGTCGCTTTCTACGCTGCTACCCCGGGGTCCCGAGTTCCCGTTTCTGCGCTACTCTGTTTCCGAACACGACTTTCCCCTCCCTTCCACCCAGTCGTTGCCGCGCGTCGCTGCCAGGCTTTCCCGCTTCCCCGGGGGGGGGGGGGGGGGGGGGGGGGGGGTTGGAAAATGAATGTCCTTTGCTCGGTCGGCTAACTTTGCGCCGTCCCGAGCTCTTTTCTTTTCTTTCTGCCTCGCCAAGTAAGTGCCCGGAATAAAAAAAACGCGCTTACGAAACCCGCTGATCTGGTATCGTTACATTATTGGTTTGCGAATTCGCGTACGGTTGGAAGGAACGTTGTTTCCGCTGACAGAAAGTTCAAACCAGCTTCGTCAACGTCGCTGTAAAAGTGAAACAAAAAAAAAAACAATCACAGTTGTAACTTTTAAGTAAACGAAATTTCCAGCCGTGAAAACGCATCCCATCCGCCCCGAGAAAAATATAAAAAGATCTCCGATGTCCCTCATAACAAGCATAACGCTGTGACAGGGTATGTACCTCGTTGCACTCGCTGATCCTCCTCGCCCGTATAGGGCCCTTCGTCTCCTTCCCCCGACGCACATTTTCATCCGGGCACAAGCCGAGCCAGAAAATCTCAAGGTTTACGCCGGCGGAAAATCTGCCATCTCGTTTGCTCCGGCTGCCATTTTCCGGAAGACAATCCCCTCCCCCGAGGCTCTGGCTGGCGTCGTCTTACGTAGTTTCGAACTTGGGTGTATCATCCGTATCATCCAGCGCAAACGAGGACGACGCCGGCGGCAACGGCGAGGCCTCGTCGATCCCTCCCGCCAATCTGGCTGGATCATCTGGAACATACACGCGCCGTGCTTTTTCCTACTTCGAAAATTGAGGAAAGTTTGTTTACTTCGATGCATTGTTCGTTACACCGGCCGTAAATTTAGCTCGGAAAATTTGAGAGTACATTTTTTGCTCCCAACTACTGTAGGTCCGATCATCAATAGATCTTCACTGCACCTTCTAACAGCCCGCGTCTCGTCCGCAACTCTGCAGCGATCGATCGCGAATCTCGAAGGAACTCGATCCCATGAATATTCGAGCGGCGAGCCGTTAAGGGAGGAAGGCGCGCGAGTCGCTATATATAAGCTCGTACGCGATTGGAGTGCGCGGAGTCGCTTTAATTAACGCCAAGCGACGGGACGGTTAACGACCCTTTCCCCCCGTGGCTCTATGAACACTGCACTCATGAGAAACGCACGGCTCGCGTGTGAGCGAGGTAAACTGGCGTCCAACGATCGCTCGCCGGCGACTCGCTGCAGGTGTTTTGTGTACCCTGTCGCCGGTTCTCCGAAATTCTATTCCATCTCTGATTTCGTAAATAACGCATGCATGAATTGGGGTCTTTCGTAAGGTAAACTTTACGACCGTCGAAAACGATTGAGCCGTATCTCGGGAAAAAGCACCGTAATACTCGGCACGGAGCTTTCGACTTTGAAAAAAAATATTTACAGGTCGGCGGGCGGAAAAGCCCGTACCGTGAGCGTCTAGAAAAAATTTTCCAAAACCTCCCCCCCTCTCCCCTCGGCGGTCCACTTCGAGTCGATGGATCCGGATTTTGAGATACGTACTCAGGTGACTAGCGGGTAGACCAAATATCTATACATACACCCAGCACCTAAATGAGAGTGAAGGGGACCCGTGACACCTATAGAGCCCCCACCGTTGGCAGCGAAAGGCCTCCGTACATGCATATTCAGATACCCGAACAGTGTAAAGCCATTTCGCCGCCATCCACTTCGTATAGCTGCCGGAGAAGCCGGAGGGCTCCTTTTCTACCCATCTGCTTCGAAAAAGCCAGAGAGAGAGGCACTCTCGTAAACGGGCGAGCTAGCGCTACCAACCTGGGGGGAATTCCTTTGCCACCCCCGCCTCGAGCTACGACTCCATCTCGTTTGGGTAAACAAGGGCCTCCCCCCGCTTGGATAGCTTTATGCAGGTGTGTATCTTATACGCCGGTATCGGCATGCTGATATACTTATGGCTGTCGCTGCTTCTTCGGCTGCTGACAAACAGAGGACGGAAAGTTGGAGGAGCGAGTTGCCGGCTATTGGTTTTTTTCTTTCCTTTTAGCAGCCCGGCCTGATGGATGGGATGGGGATTGTTCGAGATGGGTAAAACAGGTAGAAGGAAGGATATTTATGATTCTGGCTGGGATTATTATTATTTTTATTACATGCGTTTGCTGATGTATCGTTAAGACGGCTGAGTAAGTGTTTTGAAAATAATACAGACCTACGTTAGAAATGCGGAAATCGATGTTAAAGAGAGATTCATAGATCATGGAAGAAAACGTTCTGAACAATATTTACGAGAAAATCGTCTGATAAATGACAACATTTTATGTAAGTTTGTAGTTTATTCATAGACGGATGTAATGTCTGTGAAAATGAAAGACTTTCTTTGGGTTTATCTCAAATGAAAAAACTTAAGTATCACCTGTTAAATAAGTATCCTGGAAACTCTACGAATTTCAAAAAGCTTACGCTCAAGGCGCCGGAATTAGCGGGCTTATACACCAAAATATTGGTTACGGCCACTTGCCAATACTGCGTTATTGCCACACCAAAATGTGCATTTTGTTAACACAGTGATACATTTTATTCATAATTGTGTGATTATTTTTAAATTTTATATCATAGAAAGTTGTTTTAATAACTTAATAATTAATATTTTTTCTTTTTTTTTTTTCAGATTTAGAGATGGGGATAACTGAGTTGACGGCCCGAGTCTTAACCGATATGAGTAAGTTAATTTTATTTACATCAATGACTTAGCTTAATTAAAAGATCACTATTCAATGTAAATTAAAATGTTATTATCTTATGTACTGGAGTAATCTGGATTTACTATCCGAAATCAGTGTGATTTTCATGCTCGTGGCTTTCATGATCTTTTAAAATGATGAAAAGTGAAATGAAATTTATCATTATTAATTTTTATACATCTCGTCATACTACCTTACACAAGTGCTTACTTGACCTACATTCAAATACGAATCTTTTGTTAGACTTTTATTTTATTTCTAAGTACTAAAAATCAATTAAACCTGAATAAAAACTCTGTTATCATTTTTATGTATCAATTGTAATTAGCATTTTTAAGTTTGCATTCTTCCACCCACCGAAAGTAATCAATAGTTTCTACATCTTCAAACTCGTCAGAGCCAACCGATGGTATCACATCATTGCCACCAAACCAACCAATCAGAATTGTTTCATGTTAGTTTCATTTAAAATTAGTTTATTTATTTATAAATACGATACATATTAGAGAATTTGTTTTTTAACATAACATTAATGCTTAAGTAACGCGTTACTTCAAATAATATAAAATTGTATACTTCAGGATGAAAACGGTCTCTTCCCTCATCAATTAAAATTTGTATCATGTATATTATTTTTCGGATTACCCGACAGTAAGTATGTGACGATTTAGCGTTCAACCTGCATTAATGTAAAATACGGGTTTATTCAGAAAAATATATAATAAATGTATCACGTGTATTTTATGCGCATCTGTGCTTATCACATTAAAAAGAGAATTATAACACATTCATTTTATTCAGATTACTGGTTTTTATTTTGAAATAATTTATTAAGTCATTAACCAGACTTTTTATTTTCTTGGTGTTGATCAGAAAATCATTTTCTTCTCATTACGATAAGGTATGAAATTTTATTCCTTCAAGTCTGCATTATTAACAATAAAAATATTCATACACTTCCGTCTCTCCCTCCCAGTTGGTACAAAAACGTGCCTCGAAACTCGTTCTGAGCGCATTATATATGTATAGTATACACTTAAATTTAAAGTGCAGTGCTAAAAGTGATGCAGCAATCGCAACACCGCTACAAGATAATACGTAAGTATTTTCATCCGCTGTAAATAAGAATATCTTGGCATGCAAATCTAAAACGTGGCGTACGTTAATTCCTCTATAGAATCAAGCAATCCAATCACAATCTAAATAAATCGGAGCATGACTCAAGACAATAAAAAAAAAAAAAAAAATACAAAAATGCTTAAGTCGAAACGCGGTGACACACGAGGATTAGATGAAAATGCAGAGGCTCTCTCTCTTATATATGCGAAAGCATAGACTGGCTTGGCTACGATCTGGTCGGTACGGAGGGTACCCGCATTGATCGATCCCTCGGAAACAGCGTGCTCCTATTGGTCGAATTTTCGTCCCATATTCAACTCTCACCCCTCTGTTTATTCGGTATGGATCCTTTTTCTTGCCTACGATGTCGTATGCAGTGTTCTAAGAGTGGGGAGTAGCGCAGGCGAGAAGGGATGTGTTAGACGAAAAGCTGAAAGAGAGTAGGGGCAAAAAGAGGAAATTGAAAGGAGAAGGATACTATATGTTGTGGGTTACGGTAAATATGAATGGATGATCTCTTTGAGAGCAAGTAAACGAGCGTAGCAGACAACAGATATCCAAATTCGAATTGTGCAAGATTCGCTACTTTGTGTTAAGGCTGACACGTGCATAAAACTAATGAAAGAAAATTTAGGGAAAGTAGGTGAAAAAAACTTTTCTTCCTTTGGTCCCCTTTTCTCTTTTTTCTCCCTCCATCTGAGAGGAAGCAGAAGATAGTTTCTTATTTTTCTACCCTCCTGTTGTACTCAACATGTTCTTATTATCAGATTCAGAGCTTCCGGCCTGTGAAAGGCTCTAGATAAATGAAATAGATATTGTTAGGTTAAATAATCATGATAACGTTGTTCGTTTTCACTTTTATTCAGTCAAACTGAACGAAGGTCTACGATGATTGCACTTTTCAAACAAATATTATCATTGATTAAATTATATACATACAGATAATACAGGAGCGCTTTAAAAAATGTATCGTTCTTGTTTGATTTTCGAATCATTTTTGTCTTGACTCTAATTTTTATGTTACGGAAATTTATGTAATCTATATGGAAAAAAACTGTTTTTTACAAACATTTGTTAGAGTTTGCTTTCTTAATTCTCAATCCAGTATTTTTTATTATTATTATTTTTTTTTCAATGATGGCACCATACTGTGAATGAGAAAAAAATTATTCCTCACAGTGATCTGATAAAAAATTTTTTATTTGTGTTAATAATATATAAGTCGAATTTGTTGATCTTGTGTTAATGTACATACAATACCGTACAATACATGTAAACAGTCGTATGTATTTTCGTCGACCGATTTGAATGGTTTTGACTTTATAGATTTTGTTTTCTTATAGCTACCTTTAATAAATTTGTTTTTGTACTGTGTATTTATTTTATCTTGGTGTTTAATTTTTCAAAAAATGTTTTTTTATTGTGGTTAATCTCGTGGTGTAGTTTTTCTGAAAGAATTTAATAACATTGTATATAAATTGAGAAAAAATCCATTTATTTAGAGATGAATCTTCATTTGCCTTATCTGTAACGAACTGCTTCCAGGATGCATGTATTGCCGTACATTACTTCACATAGTTTTTATACATCAGTATTATTTATTTTCAACTTTATGAATCAGTCATTAATTTGTACCACCATTTCAAGTGTCAACTGCTTGAATTTTTTATTAAAAATTATGTATTACAACCATTTAAAGCCAGAAAGTTTTACAAAATAATTAATGCAAGTCCATATTACCTCTCGACTTATAATTTTTTGTGATATGACTGTGACAAATATTTTTAAATAAATCTTGCACCATCACGAAATTTCAATTACGTTTCTTACATAAGCACATTTTCTCATTTTCGCGGGCAATCTCGTGTTATTGATTTACAAAAGCGAAGGCATACTGGAAGCATCCAGCAGAGCAGGAGTCGCCATCTCTTGGTAGGCTTGGCAGTATATTTCAAATTTTCTGTAGACACGAATCGAGGGGTGAGGGGAAACGAAAGTCAAGTAGAAGGAGGAAGAAAGAGAAGAGTAGAATAGGAACGGACAATGCGCAGTACAGCTAGCAAGTTACCCCTCAGTCCGCAACCTTCCGAAAAGTAACAAGCTAAAGCGTACGTGGGTGTATGTGATATCGATCCCCTAGCCCACGTTACACAAGTCCTATGCAAGATATATATTTATAAGTTGTTATACTATCCTTGAAATCAGTAACCAAGATTCACGCTGTTAGTTGAGTCAGTAATAAATAATGCAAATGTATCAAAAATAAATATTTTGAAATTTTCTGCTTCATCAGTCTTGAACCGATAAAAAATTTATAATAATCAATTTAAAAATCAAAAATAATAATCCCCAACGATAAATATCTTCGATACATAATTTATTTGTCAATCACATAAATTGTCCGAATTGCTTAGTTTATTCAATCTTATTAAAAGTTTTGCTTGACCTCGTAGTTTAAACGATGCGTAAACATGCACCTCAACTACTCTTTTATATTCTGATAACGAAACGGACAGACGCATAAATCACAATTTGTTTACGAAATAAATAAATTCTGACTACTAAGATTACTATTACTTTGTTATTACTATATTTATTATTTATATTGTGCTGATAAAAAGGCTTTTTCAATCAAAAATTTAATATAAAAGTACAAGCACTAGTTATTGTTGAAAATTTTGTTTAGAAACATATTAATCGATAAATCAAGTAAACATTTTGGATGAAATTTAAAAAATTTAAGTTTCATTTAAAATATTGTATTTAAACTAAAAATAGTAATTTATGTATGAATCAACTGCATCATTACACAATTTTATGACGACCTCCTCGCAAATCTCCAAAAGTAAGTCGGTAAGGTCACTTACTTTAGTTATAATTTACATAAATATTATTTAAATACTATCTAAAGTAAAAATCATACTTTTTTTGAACTGTAGTAATTCCGCTAATAAACCTGAAACAACATGTTTGAAAATCATGCATAAACTGTATAAATTTTGCAAAAAAAAACAATTATTAATTGACTTAACTATTTCTATCCATCGGCAAAATAAAAATAAGTCAAAAAATGTTTAGTCAAATACATTAATAATTATAAACAAATATCTTAAACTTTCCTTTTCTCCAGCATCAGTAATCATACGATATACTTTCATACAACTACATTCTGTTTAAATAAAAATCAGATCTGTTGCTCCATAAACATAAAGACATCGTATTTCTGTAACGATCGTATTTAATTTAGCTTCGTGTAAGTTGGATTTGACAGCGAGAGGCTTAGAGCATCCTCTCCTAGATGGCGACACAAATCAGTGAGGGTTCGTTGGTATATACAGACGCTGGGCGTAACACAAATCACTATACCTACGCCTTTCCTCTCTCTCTTCTCTCCCCCCAACATCAGTATCCGGCCATGCTTGTCTTTTTCCGTCGGACCGAAATACACGCGGCACGCAGCTTACCATCGCAAGTTTCTTCATCCGCCTATCTTTCACTATAGCCTTGTTTTTCCGAAACAAAAAGATTATTCGCATGTTTGGTAAGAAATTCCGAGCGGCGCTGCCGATAGTTGATTTCATACTAAAAGCATTTGCGTAATTTCTCAGTATTTTCTTATAAGAAGCCTTATCTTACGGAAGAACTATGTGTAGCAACGTAGAGGACATGATTCCACCTTATGTGTGTAGATTTATGCTTGGGGTGGTTTACTTCGTCAACAGATATTTAGGATTTGATTTTCAGGCAAAAAACACTATTTATTGCATTGAGCTTAAATTAAGTAGATTATTTGAAATTGACCTTTGAATCATTATTATAAAATTTTCAAATTGATTTCACTATCAATACCTCTGTGATGAGTGTTTTTTACTGTACAACTAAAATACTAAAAATTCATTACTTCACCGTGTCTTATACAGTGCAAAGTATAAGTCAAGATTTCTTTCTTATCATGAACTTGTTTTTATGTATATTAACTTTTTAAATAATTATTTTTTCGTTATCTTTCTTTATTTATCAATAATTGAAGTATATCTAGAAAAATACCAGTACGTTTTTTACGTAAACACTTCATTATCGATACTACATTCCTGACTAAGATTGTCGAGGAGATACGTTGTATTTTCCGTTATCGAACTTACTTCCTAAAAGCTTTTAAAGAGGAAAAAAACTAAGACTAATGAAACTTGTCCTCACTATTTCATTTGAATTTATGGATACCTGCATACTCAATATAATGAGAAAAATAGTAATTCATAGTACACCATTCAAGAACTTTTAATTTTGGTATTAAAAATTTGATTAGAAAACTATGAATATTAAACAATAAATAATAGAGCTCATTAGAGAATTATAATTTCATAAAGACTGCAAGAATTTTCGCAAGTAACGCACGAAATGAAAAATTTCACAAAGGGAAAATAAAATGATTTTCAAATTTAGAAAATCTAAAAAAATCCTTGTAATCTCACAGCAGCCAAATTAAACTTGTAACGAGACCCAACTGATCCCTGAAAATAAAAGAGTAGCGAGTGGCAGGATGCACGCTAAGCCCCGGCCAAAATCCCCGAAAAGGTAGCCCCCGCTTCTTCTTATCACGCGCGGCGGAGGAAAAAGAGCCCAAGGGGGATGAGGAAAAAATTGTCGGACGAAAAATAGTCCGCCGAGCGCCGAAATAATCCCGACAGCTGTGGCGCGCATCAGCCATGCACGGGGCGTCGCACAGCCACCTTTTGCCTCTGCGAGAGTTTTCCCGAGGTGCCCCCGCCCACCCCTCCGGTATAAAACTTTTCGACTAGCTATTCCGCGGGGTAGCCGGGGATGTATTCGCACGGGGAGGCGAAGCGAAGCCCGTGTCGTCATTTGCATTTTAGCCCGGACGGGTATTTTCAAAATTGCGAAAGGGAGACGTAAAAAATACACGCTCTGCTTTTACGCCGCGGTGGTGATGGTGGTGCCTCCTTGCGACGGAACGCTCTGCCGACGGATCGCCGAGGTCGTTTTTTTGGGCGCTGCCGGGCTGTATCGTCCGCCCGACGGAAGGACGCGCTTTTAATTTGCCGTCGAGAAATTTTAAATTTTGCTTTCACGGCCCGGGGGACTCGGTTCGTTCAGCTGGGAACGTGTCGAAAGTTTTTAATTTTGAAATGAAGAAGCGTTTGGTTGAATTTCTTTGTATTTTAATAATTATTTAAGAAAGAAATACGAATAATTTTTTTGATTTTAAAGTATTTTGGGAATTTAGAATAGTGACCAAAGCCGGAGAAAATTTTTTTAGAGTCCAAAGTCTTGAAACTGCTTTACAGAGATAGAGCAATAAAAATAGTGGAGGTAATAAGCCGACCTATCGTAAAAGGCTTAGACGTGCTACCGAGGTACGGTCTAATGGGCACAGTAATCGTTATTTCAGATCTTTTGAAAAACGTTACTCAGTTGAGAATGTTACACGGTCGAAAAATTTTGTTTGTCTCAAAAAAACAGAAAGGAAAAAAAAATCATCGGGCAAGTTTTTCATCTTTTCACAGGTCAAGAATTTCACAACTTTCTCTTTTGATTTTTTTTTTTTTGAGAAACATTTTTAAAATTGTCTTCCGCGTTCTTGGAAGTATACGATCTTTAACATACATTTTTGAAATTCATGAGGCTTACAGGTATTTTTGTTAACATCGACAATAGTGAAACTTTGTATTTAAGAAAAAAATGAATTCCCTTGAAAAAAAAACATCCATCAGAAATATGGGGGGATCAACGAGGCAGGACGACCGCGCGAAAAAAACGTTCTAATACGAATCCAAACGCTAGGCTCGCGTAACCGTAGTCTGATGAAATGTTTACGGGCACCCCGAGTGAAAGGATCTTTTTTTTTTTTCTCTCAAGCCCCGGACGAAAGATGAAAGCCGGCTGTACCTACGTGAGCCGAGAAAATATTCCACCGGCATTTTGCGGGGGAAGGGGAGGTTGCCAAAAGCCAATGGCAGGTCGCGAGCGTGTGCGTTTTTCTTGAGAGAGGGAAGCGTAAACGGGATCTGGGCCCTAATCCGCGATTTCAAAAACCAGAGCGAATACATACGTCGGAGATGGGGAGGGGAAGCAAAGACGGGGGATGGTTGTATCTGGGGAATAGCAAAGGATCCCGTTTCGTCCTCTACACCTATATGTATGTGTGGATCTTGAAACAAGTTTGGTGGCAATGTTGCGTTCGGGAGGAGGTTCGATGGCGGTCCTTGCCTCGAACTCAAATCGTCTGCGTCTCCTGTTTCGGACGAAACGTGAATATACGTGCGGCGGAAATACACACGATGGACACCGTAAAATTTTGACCTTCCTGTGCGAGCTTTGCTCAAGTTTTTTTTGTCGATTTTTCGTTCAACACAATACATATTACACGAAGGTATTTTTTTTTCTTTTTTTTTCTTTTAAGAATAAAGTATCCTTTTACATGAACGTGTATTATCGCTCTTCGCTGGCGAAGGTATAATACAATAAGAAGAGGTGAACGAAACGCGAAGGATTACGCCGCGGTCGTATTTTTTCAAAGATATTTCTTCATAAACTCGATGCTGCAGAGATTTCCGTAATGCCGGGACGGTGATCCCACAAAGTCGAATCATCGAATAAAAATATTTTTATCAATTATTTTTATCAAAAATTATTTTTGCTTATCCAAGCCTCTCGTACAACAAAAAAACACACGAAATAGAAAATCCCAAGCGACGACAGTGACGCCCGTAGACGCACGTACGTGATAACCCATCGCAAAATCAGCGAAAGAATTTTTCCATCACCGAACGTGAATTCCAGCAGGGGGTACACACACACCCATCGAGAAAATAACCGGGCGTCGCGTGCCTTTTCAATTTCGCAGATTGGAATTCGCGCCCGTGGCCCGGCGAAAATTCCCCGGGGCGCGTGGGTGGATGGGCACGCACACGTGAACCGCTCGAAAGCCGATCCGAATATATTCAAGGGGGGGAGGGCGATTGAAATACCCCCAGGTAGCGGAGGTGGGCGCCCGGCTCCGATCGGCCCTCCCGCCATTGTCCCCCCTCGGCTTCGTCG
>JAPYYV010006695.1:0-18695 GCA_030522625.1 Copidosoma aretas | reverse complement strand
CGGAGCCAAAGGAAAAAAGGAGAGGAATCGAAGGGAAGGAGAAGATTCGTTTCGTCCCAGATCGCCAACTTGGACTCTTCAGTGTGGCTTGTTAGCGATTCAAGTGCGTGCACCCCGTAGTATCAGCTACCAGCCGCCAGGTGGCAAGCGCTTGGAATCGAATCTATCATTACCGAGTTAGTGATCTCTAGTGCCTGTAAGAGCTTGCTCGGTTGTTCCGCGGCATCCGCTTGCTCGGCAAACACCGAGTAACACAGCAGTGGCAAGAGCAGCATATGGTCAATAAATGTCACCATGCATTAAAACCACAACCTCGCTGTGTTCACTCTTCTTTTCGCACCTTGACTCATTAACCCGTCCGTGTGCTCGTCAGCTTGCTGACGAGACCTGTCCACACGCCACTAACCCCCCTCTTTTGTCTTGAAAAATATATATACATACAACTCTCCCTACCCCCCATGCAAGAGTTGAATCGTCTGCCCACTGGACAAAAACTAGATGCCTGCTTGGCTCAGGGTTGTGTGGTGCAGGTAGATTTGGAGTACACCCCTTCTACCCCTAAAACATACAAGGACGTTGCTGTGCAGTTCCCAGAGGATTTTTTTCCAGATACGGTAGCCACTCCACTGCCCATGACTCTCACGGTGGATCTTACTCAACGTCTTCGGACGTCCCTACTTAACCCCGCTGTTGCCGCTCCTCGACGCTCAAGACCAACAACTACGCCGACTCCAGCCTTGAGTCCGGATGGTTTAACAGACTTTATAAAGCCCCCCCCCCCCCCCCCCCTCATGCAGGTTCCGGGCGAAAACCACCAGAGGGAAGGCAATCATCGTAGCAAACAGAACAGGAATCGTCGCTAAAATAAATACTTATAAATAAAGAAATAATGATAATAATCATTATAATAATAATAAGAATAAGAATAATAATAATAACACGAGCCGAACAGCATCAGACTGGCCGGCAGGCGTCAAGTACGCATCTTTGCTCAACCACTCGATAGCTCTGATGACGAAGAGGCGATCAAGGAAGAGGACTCCGATACCACGCCAGTAAAGCTGGGCAGGGTACCCCCGGCCCTGACAGGTTTCCGACACGGACTCCTAACTTCCGAGGGACATCCTAAACCGTCATCACACGAGACTCATTCCTTTACGCACGCGCCTTGTCATGTTCAAAGCCAACCCTTAAGGGCGCTTTTAACAGTTTGATGCTCGACGTGGGGCTTTCTCAACGGAACTCACTTCTGCTGTAGAGAGGAGCCCACGACATAGAGTTTACAGCACCGACTGACCAACCTAGCTGCCAGCTGCTCAACTCCTTCTAGATGGGGACAAACATCTAGTGGCGCTCGGCACTCATCACTACAGCAAGGCAACATGCTTTATACGAAGTCCAACACTCTTGAGGATCTCCTGATAAAGCTTGCGCAAAGTACTAAAGCCCCGCTGCCAGCATTACCAACCTACGGAGCGTATAGTCACGAAAATCCAAGGGCTTTCCTCTCGCAGTGCGAGGCCTACTTTAAAGCTCACGAAACCTTGGACACGCAAAAAACTTTAACAGTAGCTACAGGGCTACGAGGGGAAGCAGAGAGATGGTGGCAACCATACCAATTCCTGTCCTTCACTTTCAAACAATTCGGTAGCTTTCTTATGGCCCAATTCGACAGTTCGGCCACCCATGGAAAACTACACTCCGAGCTCTACTTAAAGCATCGAACGGTTAAGGAACCAGTGGTGGTGTTTTTCCAAGAGAAGTATCTTTTGTTTCAAAGAATTAGTCCGACCACTGCGGAAGAGGTAGTAGCAGCCACGATCTTCGAACTGATCCAGCCTGCCATATGCCAACTTCTACGAAACTACTCCATCAAAATCTTCGCCAACCTTTTTATGTTAGCCATATAAATCTAAATGGACCAGGAGGACGTAAATAGTTCCCGGAGCAAGAGGACATCCACCAGGTTCACCGGATCTGATGATCACCTTGAAAGCATTCTTCTTAGTCATCAGAACGCCGTCATTTAAGACTCTTCGCCCCAACTGCTATTGGGACACCTTTGATCAAGAGGATAGAGAGATCTCACACTTTAACATGCCGAGGTCTCGATTCATTAAGCCCGGCACCAACCACGCTGCTACGTTCCTGGTTAGTCCAGTGACACTCACTTCTTAGGTGCCTTGGACTACGACTATGGCCACCTACGTCAACAAGCCCCAGAACCATTCTGCAGCGGCCTTGCTCGCAAGTAGGAAGGGACTATACCCAGGATAGGGTCATCTAGCCCAAGGGCGTCTAGACAGTCTACACCACGAGACTCACCATGAAGCTCCATGCTTCTTAACTACCAATTGCACCTGCAGAGGGGGCCAATCGCTTACAGCATAGAGCCCAGTGGCATTGACTCAACCAGGATTAGGCCCTCGGCCAGACATTTATCCTTTCTTTCAGGACCTGCGCCCCAACAACCTATCAGCCTCGTCCATCTACCCATAGCTCCAACGAGCCACACAACCGTTTAGTACAAGAAGGATCCGGATAGCCTCAGTGGAACTCCAGCCGTTAAGAGCAGGATATATAAATTTATTAGTATGAGACTAAGTGCGAAAGAATTCGGGATACATGTAAATCGAGAGTGAAAGAATGAGTATTCGCGGACCACTATATTTTGAGTGTGGCACCAGTAACTCTTCGACTTATGTAGACCATTACTGCTAGCTTAGCCTCAACAAAATTATTACGAACTCTTTAAAGCGAGGGGGTTTGTTATCGTCTGGGGTTTCATCAAAATTTATTATTATTTTACTTATAAATTTATCATATCGTTCTCATAAATTTCTTAAAGATTTTCAAATATTCGCGCCAACGTACAATCAAAATTTAACCCACCTCGTAATTCATACTACCAGCCGCCAGGTGGTTACCACTCCCCGCAAGTGCAATAGCTATGTCTGGGGCTTAAGTATGCTCCTCTTGGCTCTCGAGCCCCGACACAAGTCGGAGGCAGTGGTCGGGTCATTGGTTGAATCAAATAAAACGACCTTGTTTAAAGATACCAATCTCGGTATTCTTATTTAAACCGACCTGTCTCCTTCCATCAAGAGATCGTCGAATCTTACAATTTACAGCTTATTAACTGACGTTTGTTGGAGCGCACTCTTACATCGAGGGGACAGGCGGCTAGCGACATCATTCGGACTTCAGGCGACTACAGGGACGACTCAATCAGCAGCCTTCTCCAGAAACCAACGATGGAGACGACGTTCGCTCGCTCTCTTGCACTTGCCGAGGCTTATCTACGGCTTAGTCACCACGACTTAGATCGCAGGCTACGTCCGAGAACATTGTCAGTGGAGATAGCTGACCGTCATCTTGCTCTCTGTTTTCGTTGTCTCGCATTTCGTCTCGCCTGCCGCCCAACCCCAGAAGGCGCTTTTAACAAGCTTATATCCCAGAGGAGTCCATTTCAAAACCCTTTTTATAAAAATAAGTTCAGTTCCAAGTGTATTGTAAAGACCAAAAAGAGTTTTTATGCTCTAACAAAAAAGCATTTTTAATGGCACTTCTACGAAGAAAAGTTCTGGTTGCTTTATTCTAATAAAATAAACCACCATTTGTTGCCCTCCGACGATAAGTAGCATCTTTAACGCACTCTGCTTTCTTTTGACGGATTTCTTTACCATTTAAATAATAAATTGGAAGGCGCTGATTGACACTTGATTAATAGACACATTTTATATAATTGCCACCATTATATTGAAAAATCTTCTATAATTTCTAGTGATTTTATGATTAGTGATAAGCCCAAGCGACTCCATACTGTTTCAAAAAATTTTATTGGAAAAATTCAAACATTTTGAAATTGTAAACAGAATTTTTTTACCCGATGCATATAGGTGAACGCGAATTATAATTTGATAATAATATTGTTTCAAATTCTAGTATGATAGAAAAATTTGATTTTGATGTACATACAAAGCATTTACCGTGGAACTTACCATCACAGACATTTTTGAACAAACTTTCGCTCTTTATGGATCCTATGTTGTTTCTTATAATGTTTTCTTTACGAGACTTAGGTTGAAGTACCAATTATAGTAAAAATTAAGAGAATGAATCTAAAACTCTACCTATTTTACAGTATTATTTGTATAGACTATCATAGAGACCGAAATCACAGCTTTTCAATCCATTATTATATGGTAGAAGACAAATACAACACTTCTTTTTACATGAATATGTAATGGAATTATGTAATAGAATAAACTTCTTTATAAATATTCAAAATTTTTTAAGAATAAAGTATTATCAAGGATTATTATAGCATGTCCTGAATAGTGAATCCAATATCTCCAAAAACTTTGAAAATGAAAAAGTTGGTAATCTTCATATTTCACCATCACTTATATTGGTAGACCAAGATATATGCAACAACATTACCAAGATGTCAATTATGAGATCATTTTCACTTGTAATCCAAAATGAAAATAATTAAAAAATATTTTAAAAGAATTTCCAAAAAAAACAATGCCAAATGATATCCCGAGCATAACAGTAAGATTATTTTAAACCAAATCACAGTGAAAATTAGATAATATCATTAAGAAAAATGTGTTTGGTAAGGTTATTCCATATGTCTATACCATTGGATTTTAAAAACGAGGATTACCTCATCCACATATTATATTACATGCAAATAATAAATTGATAACACCTGATAAAATAGATAAATATGTTTTTGCTGAAATTCGAAATGATGACAATAATTTTAAAAATTGTTTATAAAATATATGTGTCATCGACTACATAGCAAAAATACTTCATGTCATAATGCAAATAATAAAAGTTGTTAAAGTAATTTTCCAGAACGCTTCACATCAACTACAAAATTCGAAGAAAACGGCTACGCTAAATATAAAAAAAGACTATAATCTTATGAGAATCATGTATATATATATTAAATAAAATTCAGTCTGGAAAAAATTCCAGTTACCAATTCAATGGGGGTCCCTTACAATGAATATTTGTTGAAAAAATATAACTGTCACATAACCGTAGATTGTTGCGCATCAATACAAATTGTCAAATATATTTCCGATTATATTTATGAATGTAGTGATAGAGCTTTTTTCAAATACTAAAAGAAAATCATGATATAAATCATAATTGTACTGATGTATAAATACTTAATGAAATATCACAATTCATAGATTGTAGATATTTAAGCCTGATGGAAGCCGAATGAAGGCTTCAAAAATGTTCTCTCTCCGGTAGAAGTCATCTAGTATTATATTTACTTGTTTACTTAGAGAATGAACAACAAATAATTTTTGTTAAAACAAAATTAAAGTGTCGCTCAAAAACTGGAAAACTACTTTAACAGCACAGTTTAAAATTAAAAAAAAATTGATGAAAGTGCAAAAACAATGTAATATGTCACTATTATTGAAAATAAACATTTGACAATACAACAAAAAAATGGAGTAAACGAAAACGTTCAAGAAAAAATGTAATAATTAGTAGATTAAATATAGTTTTTCCAATAGATAAAGAGAGGTTTTTTTTAATGATGTTGAATAAAGTAGCAGGTAGAATGTCTTTTACATATTTAAAAACAGTTTAAAACATTACATGCGATACTTTCAAAGAAACAGCTATTTTATGGGATTAGTAAAACATGACTATCTAATAGACACTGTTTTCAAAGAAGCTTGTAACGTTATGCTACATATTAAACTCCGCAAATTTTTTGCATGGTCTCTTATGTATGAATATTTTTTAGGTAACATTATTTAGAATAAATATAAGAAATTTTTTATAACAGATTGTAAAGATATTGAAAATAAACCTCTTCTACATGCAAACGAAATTTTCAATTCTAAAAGCATGTCTTGTAAAGGTTATTGTTTACCAGAACCAACAGTATCGACCAAAAAAGATTTTAATGATGACAAGACTGAAATTATGTTTTGTTGACATAAATTTCATGAAAGGTTTTTAGAACTAAGCAATGATCAGAATCTAATTATTCAAAAAATAATAAGATTAAAAAAAAAGGATTTTCATCGATGGTCCTGGTGGATCAGGAAAAACATTTTCGCACAAGACATTGCTTTACTATTTCTTATCAATCGGAAAAAAAATTTTAACCATGGCTTGGACAGGAATTGCTCCTGTTTTACTTCCAAAGGGAATGACTACTTCCGGAACTTTTAGACTTCGTTTAGATGTAAGTACTAGGGAGAGTTCGTTCCCACAGTTTGAATCAGATAAAAAAAAATTACGTGAAGTAGAAATAGTTATGAGTGTCTAAGGGACTATGATTCCAAAAAAGGCATTAGCAATAGTTCATATAACTTTAAGAGATTTGTCGGATGATAACAAATTTTTCGGCAATAAAATAATAATTTTGGGTGGAGACTTTTGTCAAATTCTCTTAGTAGTCAAACACGAGAACAGGATTAATATCATTTAGGAAACTATAAAATATTTTAATCTTTGTCCATAATTTCATATTTTCTACTTAATACCTAATGTACGTTCAACAGAAAAAAAAATCTTCATTATTATTGCACATAGAAGAAGGCAAAATATACAGTTTTAAAATTCCTCGAGTGCATAAAACAAATGATGTATGATCTAAAGATTTCAATACCATTAATGATTCTACTTTAGGAAGTGCTACATTAACATCCCATAATGAATACACACATTTGTTTAGCAAAAAAATTTTGAGTCATGTGCCAGGAAAGTTAGTAACATATTACAGTGTTGATTATGCAACTCACATAAGAGTAGATAAAACAGTTGAAAACATTTATATAAACTTAGCAACAGAGTATTTAAATAGTATTTAAGAAGGTATTTTGCTAGATGAATCAAATTTAAAAATCAATGCTGTCATTATGCTTATAAGAAATTTAAATATATTACAAGGACTTTGCAATAGTACAAGATTAAAAATTACAAAATTATTTAAATACAACATTGAAGCTGAAATAATAGCAGGAGAAAAGAAAAGGAAATTGTGAGCCTATTCCGCAAATAACACTGAGTACACAAAATTCTTTGTCACTGCATTTTAGGAAACCGTTGATTTCCTATGAATTGTATGTCGCATTGTCAAGATGTAAGAACCAAAAAATTTTTATATAAATGGAATCTGAAACCAAATTTAAAATTGCAACCGCAGTTTGTAGGAAAATTTTTGAATGATAAAAAAATTTATTCCTATGAAAATTTTATGTAAACGTAGTTTTTAAAAAAAAAGGCTACAATAAACTTTCTTTTAACAAAGTTATATAAATACCACAACTGGACTTACTACATCAAAAGTCTATTTCTCTTATCAATTTACTTCCAAGCTTTATTTTAAAAAGAAAGAAAAATCCAATATCTTATAATAAGAATCAAAGTAAAACATTCTTAATTTTTGGATTACTAAAAATAGATTTATTAATCATTTTATTCAGAAACATCATCGTGGAAACCAAATTTTATCAATGTAAAACGTGTAAACTGGAATTTGCAAGGAAAGAATTATTATTAAGACAGGAAAAAATTCTTAAAGAAAAGAGAAAGTAAAAAGATGGAACAAAAGTTCAAATGTACAAAATGTGACAGTTCTTTAAAAATAAATCATCACTTATAAAAGCATTTGAAAAGCCATGAAAAAAATGTTGAAAACAAAAAATTGTCTACATTGTGGTAAAGGTTACTCAAGAGTAGAAAACTTGGAAAGACATCTGTAATTATGTAATAAACATAAAAAAACATAATTTATTTCAACATAATAATTAAGTGAGTTACTTTTTTTGAATTCTATACTTGAATTTTAATAACTTAGTTCTGCAGAAGCTGATTTCTAATTCAATGAAGTATAAAAAAGGCAAGTTCGGATATATTATATACAGGGATTTCGATCTCGGACCCTTTTTACAATTTCGGGATTTCGGGATTATAAATAGACAATCCCGGGATCCCGGTATATCCCGGGTTTTCTGACTATTAAGAAAAACAATAAAGATCATGTGATAATCGTCTTTTTCATTATATTTTTTATTGACTTAATAACAATTCATACACAAAAACACATTTCTCATTATATATGATAACACATTACTACATTTACACTTTAATAAGTACAAACGAATATAATTATTATTGTTATGCAACATAACATATAGCAGTACTAAACAATAAAATTACTTAGTCTCTGAAGCTCCTGCTTAAATTGCTGAAATATGCTCTAAGAAACAACAATGAGTCTAATGTATCATCACTTAACCTGGTTCATAATTTATTGCACATATATGTAGCCGCAGAGAACGCCCGTTGCGATTCAATGGAGGTTGGAGGAATCGTTAATAAACACTCATAAGCTTGATCTAAATAGTAGCCACAGTTAAAATGTGAAGCATCAAATAAATTTATTTTCTTTTTAATTATTTAAGTAAAATTAGTTTTTTATCGGAATCTGAAGAGAATGTTTTCATACTTTTTTCTATTTCAATTTTAAGCTTTTTTTTAGAGTTAAATCAGTTGTATTAGCAGCTGTAGATTCAATTTCTATGGTGCGTCGTCTTCTGTATCACTGATAATTTCGTTCGTGTTCATCCTCTCAGTTAACGAAACAATGTACTTTGTTTTCCAACCCTCGCCAGGACTTGAAAAGAGATGCTTCATTTCGTCATCTAAAGTATCATCACTTCCTTTAGGATTTTGTAAATAGCATAAGACACCGTTCAACTCTTTTCGTCTGCGATTTTGTAGGCGCTCTTGTAAGTACCTCTTCATTTTCGAAACCGACATCGAGTTGTTGTCATTTAATTGCTTAAAAACAAAGTTTAAAGTAGCGCCAGCTGTACATAAGTTTGCATCAGAACGGCAAAGAGCTTCTACAGTTATTTTGACTGTGGCCAATACATCAATTATTTGATTAATGAGATCAAAATCGGATTCATTTAGTTGCACTGGACTATCCAAGTCGATAAGTTCTTTTTGGATGCAGACTTTCAAAAGAACAAAACGTTGAAGCATTGTGAAACGGCTATTCCTCCTAGTTTTATAATCAAACATAAACTAAGCTCATTATTGTGCTCTTTTCGCACATATTTTTATAATATGGTGTTATTCTTTAACGACGAGCTTTTGAATATAAGAACCAATTTTCGGATTTTTTTTATCATACAGTTAATGTAGATGTATGAGTAGTTCTTAGTCGTAATTTGTCAGAGAAAATCAAGGTGCTTGGCTGTATAGTCTATCATTAGTTGGTACTTTTAAACAAAATTGACGAAACTGTTAATAAACTAAGTAAAAACATCCACTCTGTTCACACACATAATGCATTTGATCACTAATAATCAACTAAAAATAAAATGAAAAATTAACTTACCCACGAAAAAACGTAGTCTAGTTCGTATACGTAACTTGTCACCTTGCCAGAGAAAATAGAGATTCTCAGCTGTATAGTCTATCGAGAACCATGGTACAACCCTTACGAAAAGTAATTTACAAGTGAAAATAAAATCACACAAAAACAAACTTGTGTGCAGTAATTCACGTAAGCTCTGCTTGAAGCACAATAAGTGTCAGCACTGTTGACGCGTCGCTTGCTGATACGTATCTTACCACATTACAAAGATAGCAATGAATTATAGTTGAATATCATGTCCAGATTTATTCAAGAACTTCTGCACGAATTTATTTACATTTTATATTGGAAGCCAAGAGTTTCAATTTTCATTATATCAAAGAAAAATAGATCGAAGTGAGAGTTTGGAGAATTAAATATGCTTTTACGGTCAGTACTTTTTGTCTATCAAAAAATAAATATTAATCCCGATAATCCCGGGATTGTGAGATTTAATCCCGGGATTTTTTTGGACTAAAATTGTGTCGGGATTCCGGGACCGGATTCCCTCATCATATATCTGTATGATTTTTGAGCTAATATAAGATCTCTGCCCTTTTGAAAATATGATAGTTTTTTCTTTATTATTATTGTCGAATTCAATCCTATAAAAATAAAGCCATTACTCGCCCTAGAACTATACAACGTTATAATGTAGCAATACATTTTTTTAAATTATATGAGTTTGTATAATTCCTTTTTACAATTGCTTTTTAAAATAAGACTTAGATTTTATACTTTACTTAATACTCAAAAACCTCAAATTTCTAGAAAGTGTTACTGAATAGTTTATATCTAAGAGAATAATACAGTGTAGTAAAATTTACAAAGAAACAAAAAAAAGAAGTTTGGGAGTAAAGCTGGGTGAAAGATAGGGGTTGAGACTGGTAGGAAGCTAGGGCAAAACGTGGGGGGGGGGGGAAGCGGGGGGAGTAGGGTGGAGCGGGAGGAGTCAACACAAATTTTTTTGGGTTAAGTTTGACTGTAAAAAGAAACAAAATTTACTCTGTTTAAATATTGCAATTAATAAACTCATTTTATTTCTTCATCCTTTATGGTATATTTTGACTTAAAAACGTGCACATTATACTTTTTTTTACGTAATAAAATTAAAAATAAAGAAATTTTTCTTGGTTATTTTTAAATCCTTAATTTAACGAGTAATTGTATTAATATACAAATACCTTGTTCTCAGAGCATAATATCACAAATTGTAATGATAGAAAGAGCTCTACGTTACAATCACGCCATTAACAAATTATAATTTTGATTAGAAAATATTTATTTCATTTTTATATTATTTGTATTTAACCTTGTAAAAAATATTTACCCAACATTTTGATAAATAAAATTGCTACTTTTTTGTAATTTTCTTGTATATTTTGACCGAAATATATATACACCATTTCTTGTGCTACTTTGTAAAAGAAAAATAAATGAATTTTTCTTGTTCATTCTAAATTTTTTCTAAGAAAATTGGTAAACGATAAATTCCATTATTATACAAAATTTTTTTTGGGTAATTACATGCAAAATCTTCAAGTTAAAATTGCAAGCACAGAAAATTAAATAAGTAAAAAAAAAATAATCACAATGTATTGCAATGTATAAATTACTATTTTATTTCTTAAGGATGATAATTTTGTATCCATATAAGACAACAGATAAGAAATAAACAAAATACCAAGTAATAAAATACAAAATCTTTAACTCTACTAAAATACTTGAATGCTTAATAAAACGATTATTTCGAATATATATTGTTAAAAAATTTAGTAGTTTTTTGTAACACTATTATTTATAATAATTTATAGCATTATTTATGTCTGTACAAAATTAAAAATATTGTAACATTTTGTAAGTAATAAACAGAGTTCAAGCCAAGATGTCATTGTAAGGAGTCAGTGCAAACATAATGGAAACAAAGTAATGATACTTTACTGAATCTCTTTATTTTAGTTTGATAGTATACAAGATTTTCGTCTTCTTGTTTTACGTGAATCATTTTTCAAGAACAATTTGATTATTCTATCAGTTAATTGTGAAATTTTTTTCTTCGCAATAATTTTATTATGTCATGAAATTGTTGATTTTTAATCAGATTTTTGATAAACTTGGTAAAATTTAAAAAAATTATTTTCGCGTGTCGTACACGTGCGAAAGAGATACTGCGAAGATTTTCTAAAACTTTTATGTGTGGACGAAAATATCGCGAATGCAAGCTAATAAACTGAATAGTTATGCGGTTTTATACAGTAAATATTTTAAATGAGCCTTATCTTTCTATTTTTAATCTCTTGACACTGAACAAATGTTTGAACAAAATTTTGTTGTACAAGCACATTTTGAGAAAAAAATGATAAGTTAACGATTGATTTTTAGAAAACTCTTATTTAAAGTATAAACATTATTATTATAGATATATCGAAAAATATATCAAAATTTCTCTAATTTTTCGAATTAAGTTGACCAACAACTAGATTAATTGTATGTTTAGTTTGCTGCAATGCTATTGCAGTAAACTGCATTTGATGTAAAAATATTTTTTAGTAACTGTCGAGGCTTTTTTGTCTCTTCGGAAAAATTTTAATACTCAAAGATAATGGAGAAACTGAATAAATTTTATTGAATTTTGTCGGGACCAAAAAGGGGTGGGGGCAAGGGTAAAAGTGTGCGTGGAGCTGTGGGAGAGAGAGGGCCAACCAAAATTTTTTTGAGTCAAAATTACAGAAAAACAAGCAATTTTTTCTTTATTTCGCCGGAGCTGTGGAGAGACTGTCGGGGGTGGGGGGGAGTTATAAAACCACCAGAATTCCAGTATACTATGGAAAGATATATACATGCATATTTATATGTAAATACATGCTCGCACTCGTATACTACGGCCAAGCGTAAGGTTACGGTTTTTCTCTGTGGACTCACGCAGCACTGAGGCGTTACATAAAAAGCAGAGCTTTAAAATATGTTTCAGTACAAGTCTTCTTGTCAATGGATTAGTTGATGAATTATGGTATATAGTAGGTGGTGTAAAAACATTCTGTTCTTAGGGGAGAGTGACTATTGAATTTAAAATTTCTTCTAGAATCAGTTTGGTAGAATAAATACTATTTCTATAACATATATCGTAAGCACAAATTCAAATGCAAAATAAATGACATTGTCTAATGTTATGTTATTGTATCAACTATCTACTTCATTAGCGTGTGCAGTATTGTTGTCTCCTTTGGGAAACCCGTCTGAATTGTTGGTTTTGGACTATCTTGGTTTTCCTTAAAGTCATAGCATTTCTTCTGTTTTTCGATGATAGTATTGTCATAATTTATTTCTGAAATAATCTTTGTACTTTTGCAGTATTTTTTCGAAAATGCTACAATTTTTTTCAAAATTATTTACCCCATTTTATCAAGAAACATACAAAACAAGAAAAGTCAAGATTATGTTGTAACATCAACGAAAACCATTATTTTTGTGCATATTAATGTTTTTCACCTCTTTTCAAAATCTAAAAAATCTTTTTTTTTAAATGTATATTGCTTTTATTTCGGGTACAGCTTTTTGCTATTTTAACGAGGTTTGATGTCGTAAAATTGTTTCAAAACATTCCGTGCATGTTTATATTAATATCCGTATCGAGCTAAAATATTTTTTAAATCTAGTATCCGTATCCTATCATGATGTTTCTGAAATAAGAAAAATTACGGTTGTGTCATAATGTTGACCATATATCTCTACATATATCTGCTATTTTTATTTTATTTTAGAAAATCCGTGGAAACTGTCATAATCAATCAATATTGCTTACTTTTCAAGATCAGGCGTTTTTCTGTATTTCCAAGGTTATATTACCGCTAAACCAGTTGAAAGTATGGAAGGCATGTCTTGATTTCTGTGGCATATGATCTTACGAAAATCACCAATTTTAACTTTTAATCACTTTTAAATTTTCTATTAAATCGATTTTGTATTATAGCGCTTGTTTATTCTACCTAGTTTTGGGTATTCTCTGAATTCGTAAGTTAACTTGAACTCCTTATTTTCTCAATTTGTAAGGTAAACTACTAATAGATATGCACGTCACTTAGGGGCACCTTACAATTTCAGATTACGAATTATTAATAATTATTAAATGGAATTTTGTACAATTTTGTGAAAACTGAAGTATTTTATACTGCTACCTTACCTAGTTTTTGAATTGCCGCAGTGGATTCTTGTAGCACACGATCTTACAAAAATCACGAATTTATTTTTCAATTACTTTGAAACTTTCTTTCGAATCGATGTTTGTGTTATAATTCTTGTTTATTCCATTAAATTTTGGAGTTTCTCGGAATTCTTATGGTCATTTGCACCAAAATTTTTAAAAATCGAGTACATTTAAAAATTTTCATATTTAATGTATCTGTAAGCAATGGAGAAGTATGATATGCTTTGTAAAAGTAAAATAGACTGAAAAGCCTAAAAAATTTAAGTCTTTTTTAAGTACTGCTCGAAAAATTGGAAAATATGCAAATGTAATTGAACAAATTATATAAAATAATTCATCTCTACATCTGTATAGTTCCTCTTTTTCTTTCTACAATATCTCTAATTTATCAGAGGTAAAAGGATAAATCTATAAATTATTATGAATTTAATTTGATAAATTTAATAAAAATTGATTCTGTGTCAGATCTTTTTATGAATATATCAAAGGTTGCATTATACACAATGTTTAAGTATATATAAAAACTAACTAGGCATTTTAAAAAGAGTCCAACAGATTTGGATCAGTGCAACTACTCAGCTTACTAATAAAATAAGGCGAAATTCGTTTATTCAGTTAGAAATTTTCAGTCAAAATCCCACAAACGAGTAATTTTTAAGCCTTATTCCTTATATAGCACTCCCGCAAACTGAATTCGGTGCAAATCGGGAGATTTTCAATCAATTGGTCCACCATATTGGATCTGCCATTTTAAAATTGGCAAATCCGACCTCAGAATCGTAATCAGTGACCCCAAAAACATTCGCATGTCAAACTTGGCGCGAATCGGTTGATTTAAAAAAATTTTGCCCGCCATCTTAGATCCGCCATTTGAAATAGGCAAATCCGACCTCAGATTCGTAATCAGTGACCCCAAAAACATTGGTATGTCAAAGTTGGGGCAAATCGGTTGATTTTCAAAAATTTTGACCGCCTTTTTCGATCCGCCATTTTGAAATTGGTAAATCTGACCTCAGATTCGTAATCAGCGACCCCAAAAATTACTACATTTTGTACAATTCGGTTAATTTTAACAACGTATTAAGTCTCCAAAGTATTTTGACTATTTACACGTCTGAGGGACTCGGATCTTTGTAGGTTATGGTATTACGAACACAATGAGCCCAAAATCATTAATTTTGATTGGAAATTCAGCGGACGCACGAGTTTGGCACTTTTTTCAGCAATTCAGACCACTGTGCCCCGGCCCCATAGAACAAATTAGACTTTGATGGATGTTATTTTAAGTAAGAAAAATTATTGATGATTATGAAAGAATCCAAGTAGGACATGGGATTTTTGAAACATTTTTATGTATGAAATTACATCCAACATTGTTTAAATAAAAAGTGAATTTTGATAGTATTTACTGAAGGGGCTGTTAACCATAAACGAAAAACCCTAGAATAATCCATACACTCATAAATTAAATATTTTATTTTAAATTTATGAACTCTATTTTTTTATTTTCAAATATTCGCAATGATATTGCACAGGAAAATTTTCCGAAAAGCGAGTTCTTCTACAACATGTTTTCTTGTATCTGTCTGGACCGTTCGAGATATTTTTAAACTTTAAAAATGAACTAAATAAAAATCCAAAAACGTGTTGGTTTACCAACAAAATTAAAAAGCACTGTCGTTATTTTGGATCATGCTGAATGCGCTGGACTGCGGCTATTTTTTATTTACGTAAAAAAAAGTCAGTAAGTTAGTGAGCTAAACAAGGAAAGTTAAAAACATTCAATAGCGTTATACTCATAACAATGTAAACAGTCATGTAGACTCATAATCAGACATTTTTCCATCTTTTATAATGCTTATAAATGAACGAAATTTTTCTACGGACTTATTCTTTCTATTTGATTCATTAAAAAAAAAATAAATAGTTCCTTTATAAAAACTAAGAAAAATTGATTTAAAATGATAAGTAATAAAATCAAGTCGCTCATGTATTAGAGCATTTCGTAAATAAAATTTACTTATAAGCTAGGGCTCATACGAACGCGTAAAAGATCAGAGACAGCATCGGTAAAACAGTCAGAATGACAAAGAGGAAAAGACAGAGATAAAGCGAGAGACATGTACGGGTACATAACTGACTTAAGTAAATAGATGAGCAACAAGCATATATTTGAGAAAATAAACCGAACAATAGTGTATAATGTGGAAAAGCTGTGGAACAGCACCCATTTTAAAAATTCTTTTTTGCGAGCACAACCGGGTAGGGAAGAGGGGGGGGGGGGGGACCGTAATCGCCCAAATTACCCCGAACATAGCGCACTAGTACATACATTCATGAAATGTTTCTTTTACCTCAGAAACGGATGCTAGGTGGTTTTTTTGATCGCTTATCATAAATCCGAGGTCCGAGTTAAGAAATAACTGACTCTGCTGTAGGATTTTGGCCATTTAAGGCCCAAAAAGCTTTTTTTGGCTAAAAATAAAAGTGCTAAAGAAACGTCTACCAGTAAATATTTCTGACCACTGATCATAAGTCCGAGGTTTAAGTCAAAAAATCATAAACTTGACCCAAAGCCCCGCTGATTCGGCTTAAAATTTAGATACGCATATTTCCAGTAGATGTTTTGGGTCGCTGATCAGTAATCCGAAGTTAAAATTCGAAATGTGTGTGGTTTAATGCCTTATTATATTTATAATATTAAAATATTATTGTATCAAAAAAGTTTATCAACAAATTAAAAATTTTTCCGTCATCTCACTTAAATCTCTCAGATCTTCCGTTTACGGATCCCCTTTGTATTTGTGTATCTCTATTGCCAGTCGGTAACAGACGTTGAGTCAACTTTCCTTTCATTAGAATGAACCTAATTATAGCTACCTTCTCTCCTGCTTATATGCCTGCTTGCTATACTTGGTTAATATTGCGATCCAACTGACATGCCGTTACATGGACGCATGGCATACTATATGGTTTACGTTGCGTAGAAATCAACTCTTAATAATTATCTTTGTGTTGTTTCTAGTTTATTCCAGTTATGATTATAAGATAATAAATATATAAGTTTATTTTAACAACTTATCTGTTACAAAAACTACTTGCAGTTTATTCCATTGCAGTATAACTTAAAAAAAGTAGAAAAAAATTTAATTTGTACAAAATGTATTATTTAGTACACGTATTTGAATAAATAGTAAAAATTAATTTTAGACAGTTATTTTTCTGGATAATAACATTGAAATATTTCATAGTTTCATTCAATTACTAAATAGTTGATCAACAGCTTATGACCGAAAATCTTAATTTATGAATATTTTTATCCACACCAAATACTAGTCCAGTATTTTATTGATTAAAATACGTGTGACAAAGTCAATATAAATATTTTTTTCTACTGGCTGCATGTGTTACGGTGCCTTGATTAATTTGATGGGCCACTATAAGAAAATAATACGGTGAGTGGTTGATTAAAACGTGATAGTCTACTTTTAAAGGGTGATGTTTAAAAATTTTGCTTGCCATAACTAATTTCATAATTTTGGTGTTTATGATCATGCCACTCATTTAAAGTAACAACATACAACTTTACTGTCAAAATCCTTTTTCTAGCTTTAAATTTTTAATATTGCATCCTTCAATTTTCAGCAAAAAAGTTGTACTCTGGCGCTGACTAATTAGAGCTGCAACTATAAACTTTTAAATGACTTACATTACTATAAATTTAAAACTGAGAAATTTTTAGCTTTTCAGCTTTGCACACAATTTTTTCTTGTTCTTGATAATAGATTCAAGCATTTTCTAAAGAATGTTAGAAATTGACCTATCAAACAGAATAACTAGCCGTATGAAATAGATTTCATGTGTCATGTGATCCAAGAGACTATTGTTTAATTTCTGAGTTTCTTGTAGAAGAGTTTTATTAAATCTTGGAGTGAAAAAAATTCCTGTGCAAAGCTTAAAACATACGAAGGGTGCAAATTTATATTAAATGCATTGATCAGCAGAAAATTTAAAACATCAGGCAAAAAAATCAAATCCTCGTGCTGACCGTAGACAGATAAAGTGATAAATTTTCAAACATTAATATTTTGGCTATGAATCCACAAGTGATACATATATTTAATGTTTAAGCTGTACACAGAAGCTTTTTTTACTCCAAGATGCAATTCTGATCTAATTCAAGAAACTTAGATACCAAACTTTAAATTATTAGATGACATAAAATCTTCTTTGAACAACAGACTTTTTCCTGAATAAATCTCTGAATTTTTCGAGAAAGAGCTCTTTTTTTTCTCGAAACGAAAGAATTTTGTTTGTATAGCTTGTGGATTAAAAACTTATTTGTTGTACATTCATGACCGTATGAAAGTATTGATAATTTATTTTTGCAGCAGTATGTAGTCCCAACAAAGATTAAACCATTTTTTTTTTTATGAGGACTGTTTGCTTATTTTTTTGTGTGCAAATGTGCATCCTTAGCGACTGTGCAAATTTACTGTTACTTAATAATGAGAGAGTACACCAGATGGTGATAGGAGCATGACTTTATTTAAATAATTAACAGAAATGCCAATATTTCGACGTCATACTGACGTCATCCTCAGGGCAACTAATAAAAATATGTAACGATAATAATTACAAAATCACAAAAAACAACGATAGAATAATGTGAGAAGTTTTGTATAAATACCAATGCAAGTGTTAGGACAACACGCAAAAACTTCAAACGAAGCATTGGAAGCTTAGTACATAATTAAAAAATTTTTTTAAAACTATTATTCAGTAAAAGGATGCTTTCAGCAGTAACATCATAGAGTATACTAAAGTAAAATCCATAAACTACATATAACAAGGTCTATACACATATAAATCATTACACAATTTTTTTAATTTAACAAAGTACTAACTAATCATGACATATACGAGGTGTGTTCAAAAAGTAAGGTGACTTTTAAAATTTCGCGGGCAACGTACTTTCGATTATCGATTTTTTGGTTTTGTTATGTTTGTACACTCTTCCCGAACATCTGTACCAAGTTTTAAGTGTATAGCATTTTTTGTTTGGTTGTGAGA
>JAPYYV010006694.1:0-14377 GCA_030522625.1 Copidosoma aretas | reverse complement strand
TTGTGTTAAGTGGCAGACACTTTGTTGTAATACTAAAAAAATGTACTGTCATCAATAATACCTGCATAAATGCAGGTTATATTTTCGAAGCAAATCCTTTGTATCCATAATATAAAGATTGTATCACCCAAAAAAATATATCCCGGGACACCAGGAGCCAGGGTATACTCTGGACTAGTACCTGGTGTCCCAAGTAGAAGTTGTTCTTTTTTTTTCGTATCTACACTTGATGAAATAGTAATAAAATCCAAAAAGTTATAAAAAAATGTGTAAGTACGACACTCACAGAACAATATACTTTATAACGGTAAAATGTTTGCATAAAATATATTATTGCAATTTTCCCACTGTTTTGTAGATTTATTATAAACAACTGCTTCGGGGGCGACAGGCGCAACGTACGCGCAATCGTTTGAGCCCTTATTTATTTATGTGGGACTCACTACTAAAGAAAGTCGGCCATTGTAATTCGGGGGCAGCCCCCGAGATATTGTTATTTATAATTAAATAATTAAGCAACGCGCAGAAAAAAATTGGAAATAAACAATTTGTTGTATTTTATACGTGCAATCTGATGATGTAATTTATTTTTTTATCTAACAGTTCTGGGGGCCAACTTTATAAAGCTCGTTAGAATGTCTTCCAGATCTGCTTGCTGATTCGTAGCAGTGCTTGGATTAAGAGGCAATTCACTGCTAGATCCTTTGGACTCAATATCTATACTTTCGTTAGTTGATAGTGATTTAATTTAAGCGTAAAAATAACTTCTACATGATTCACAAACAGCCGACATTTTTGATGAATTAGCAAAATGATTTTTATCGTTTTAGGTGTCTTTCGTTAATTTTCTCCTACGTGACCTGCTCGATTAAATGGGTTTGCACATCTCTGTGGGTGGTTTTTTTTAGCTGGAGATGACAATCTTGTATTGCAAAAAAATCAACTAAATCTATTATCTATACGGGACTTATGTTGTATTCCAAATATCATTCCTTATGGAACTTATTTTAGGCTAGTAAATTGAAAAATTAACTATTACGAAATTTAAAGTTTGTATGATACTATAAAATAGGCTTACCTCCTAAAAACCTGAGTTCTTACACTGCTTCAGATAAGTAAATGATTTTTTTTTTGTAACGGTCTGTTGTTTGTTGAGACAATACATTTACAATTAAATTTTCAATATTGTAAATAAAATATCATAGACGAATGTAGTTAAAGATGTATTATTCGAAATCCATGCTTTCATACGAGTACACTACATTATTATGATTAATATTAAATGCGTGTGCACTCAATGAATAAATCAATGTATAGTACATATGACTGGTTAAGTTAAAAAGTACCAAATTATGTCCTGGTCGCTTATTTGTAAAAAAATTGTTAGAGTATAAACATAAGAATACTTTCTACCTACGAGCGTGGTGTCAGTACGGGTGTATGTATGTTAAGGTTCCAAAAAGAATATCTACTAGCGTGGTGTTAGTTCAGGTGCATGGTTGTAAAATGATGTTAAATGATGTCTATATATAGAAGTGAAAAATCCGTTGTAATAATCTTATACCATAATTTTAAGTTGCCCCAAGTGACCGTATGCTATGTGTAAAAACGGTTTTTGAAGAATTTTTTCGAGGTTGGAGACAAAGAACTGTATTCTCGGACAGAAGTTAGGTGCATCCACCATTCAGAAAAGCTTTAAATAAATTTATCCTACACTTTCAAAGATCTCTCAGTGACTATAAACTGCATGTAACTGATATTTAAAATTTTTATTGAGTTCAGGGGTGAACTGGTGTGTAATTGGATAAATAGTAGGTCATATTTACATCTAATGACAAATAATAAGCAGTAATAAGTTGTTAATTATGGGTTTTAAACATTTTTACTCACTACAAACCAAATAAAACCGATTTTTTTCTAATTTTTTGGGGTTATGGACGTACTTCGATAAAGCCCCTCCCTAACAGTTTTTCCATTAGATTAGGGAAGATTCCTTCCCTTTTTCTGTTATTGAAATTTTAAAAAAACCTGAGATAATACAAGTTATTTAGCTATACCTATAATGCAGCACGCAGAGGAAGACTTGCTTTGCATTCCATGTGTAAATGACTATCTGTGTATAAAAACAATTTTTCACGTGTAAATTATACTCAACAGTGTATTGCTATTATTGTTTGAGATGATTCAATAATTTAATAAATACATACCAACATTTCAATTTATTATATTGGAAAATTCCATAATATACTATATTTTCTATTTCTGAAGAATTATCTAACTCAGTCTGTATGAAAATGCCCTCAGAATTTTTACATCTAGATGATGCAGCATGTAATTGACCATGAAAAAATAGTGGCTTTTTTTAGTACAAATCTGATCCATCAACGCTTTGATATTATGGCTCATTGATAGTCATAGAACAAGCTAATTGCAAGGGAAATTTTTTCCTATTAAAAACGGAAGGTAAAGAGGATAAAGCGATAGTGTTTGATGTCATACTTGGAATAATTCTTGTTACATAATTTTCTCACCTGTGATAACTTTAGCTTCAATGTTATGCTCAAATAATTGGATTATTCTAAGTCTTGTCCCGTTGCATAATCCTTCTTTAATAAACATATTTCTAATCGACATCACAATAGCATTTATATTATAATTTAGTTGGTGAGGAGAAAGACCATTTCTTATAGAATTTACATATTTCATCGGAAAATTTATGTATACATTCTCTTTTAATAATATTCAAATCCAAAGGTAATGTTAAAGTTCTATGGCTTGTCATTCCTTTAGGAAGTAAAATGGAGGTCATGCCTGTCCATTCCATAGGTAAAATTTTTTTGTCTAATGAAAGAAAATAATAAATTAATGTTTTCTACAAAAATGTCTTACCAGACCCTCCTGGGACGTCAACAAAAAAAAGTTTTCTATTAAAACCTTTGATTTCTTAAAAAATATATCTCTGGTCTTGATTTAGTTGAAATAATGTTTTAAATCGTTTTCTGTTGAATGCGATTATAATGTTATTTTTAGTAATTTATGATCTTACTGTTTTAGGTCTAGGTAATTCAAAGTCTTTACATAAGAAATTATTATAATTAAAAATTTGGTTAAGGTGTGAGAGAGCTTCATCATCACTGTTTTCAGAAAAATCATCCATGAAATATTTTTTAATTTTATTCCAAATCATATTTTCCTGCACATTTTCTGACATAAGGGAAGATGCAAAAAATTTACGCAGTTAAAATGATAACATGACTGTACAAGCTTCTTAAACATTTTTTTTACTATGAGAATCATGATCGACTAGCCCCATGTTAATAGCAGTTTCTTTAAAAGTATCATAAAGTATTTCAATATATGTTTTCGCATCATCAACCGATCTTTTCCCCTGTACTTTGTTTAATATAAGCTTTAAATGAAATCTTTCTTGATCTTTCGAAGATACAATATTTAATCTACAAATTGCAACATACTTTTTCACATACTTACGTTTTACCCAATTTTTCGATTGGTTATTATATATGTCATATTCTGAAATATCCACGTATTTAATAGATTTAGAAAAATCTTTTTTTTTATTCAATTCAATCCGAGCTGTTAATGGCATTTTCCAAATAAACATAGCTTCATCAATTTTGTTTTGATCAAAAATTATTCTTTGTTTATTTTCTATATGTACAGGTAAATGAGATACTCTATGGCTTCGACAGCAAAGAGGGTATTCTTGAGTTTGCCATGCTGATTCCATTGGACTCTAATAACAAGTATCTAAGTATTGCGAAATTTCATCACGTACATCAGTATTATCATTTTCTCTTATAAGTTTACCAAATGCTTTATCACTTCTCTTGTTAATGTAATCAAAAATATATTCAATGCTTTGGATTGATGCACAACATTCAACATTATATGTGACAATTCTATTTCATTAAGGTAGTTCATGCAAAAAGTGATTTTCTTACGAAAACGTTAAAACTTTACATATACGTCGAAAACACTGCCATACATTAGTGGTTAAAGTTTTACAAAAATTTGCCGTACCGTTTTCAAGATGTTCAACGTTAAATTCGCATGTTATAACTCGGTATCTTAACAGCAAGCAAGCATTTTGAAAATACCTGCTTTCGTTAATAACTGCACAAATTTTCTTACAATAGTAAAAAAAAAAAAACATAATATAAGAAATATAACAAATATTTATTCAACAAAAAATTAGAACTTTGTTGCATCCAGTTTGAAAGATATCATTATTTTTAAAAAATGTCGAACGCTTTTAGTATCTCTCTATATTAATTAAATTGTTCTCAACTTTTTGCATTCAGTTGAAATCATTCGATCCTCTCTGTCAGTTTTGTGATTTAAAGGTTTTTTACGTTATTTAAGTGTCAACTAACGATAATTTACAATGGTTCTTTAGAAAATTAATCTATTACTGTTGTATGTAACAGGTTGAGAACAGCTGGGGGTGCTAAACTACCTTAAAAAAAATTATTATACGGTACAAAGAACCACAGAATTATCCACTGGAATCCTAAAATTATTGTTTGTAGATCCGTAAATGTAATTTTCATTGACATTGTTAATGCTTTTATACTTTTAATATCCATATTATTTGAATAATGTTTGCAATGAGAATTTTTCGGGCACTTTTTTTACAAACATTCATATTCTCATCAAAACAAGGTGTACTTTCTGAATGCGGCCTGTAAAGAATATGTTTAATAACTAATCTTCATAGTTATTTATTTTTGGATCGAATTTCAGCGGTAATATATTTATCAATATGTTTTGGTAACAATTCATCAATAGCTTACTACTTTGATGTAAAGTTATCATGATATGTGCATGAGGCAAACCATATTTTTGAAATCCTATTGTGGAAACATATGCGATAACTTTACCAAAAAAGCTTTACTTAAAATGTCATCCAAAATAAATTTTAGTTCTGTTTGAAATCATCGAACAGTAATATAAAGAATGTCATTTACAGTTGTGTTTTTTGGAAAATTTTTTAAAATCTCTTTTAACTCTCTGCATTTTGGATTACAAGTTACAGTTATGAATAAATCAGTTTTTACAAATTTTCGCATCATAGCCATAGTATCCTGATAATTCTGTTGCATATATCTAGGTCCGCCAACATAAGTTAATGGCAAAATAAAGAGGCTACGAATTTTTTCGTTTTTTTCATAATTATCAGAAATATTTTAAGCACTGTTTAATATACAGGGTATTTCGTTATCCAGCCCGGAAAACTACACTACAAGATGAAGCTGATAAAAAGCTCTCGAAAAGCTCTGAACCATATCTCGATTCGTTGCATAATTTCCAAGATATTGTTAATTTAAACATCGAGGAATGTGTCCAATCACAGAGCACTTAGACTCAGGAGGCAGGCACTTGATAGCGCTGTGGGCGTTTACTTAGCTGTCCACTTTTGAGAAGGAGGGAATAGTGAGTATATCAGAGTACAATGTTACCAACTGCAGAGATCTGACCAGTACCAACAAATATTTTGTATGAAAAACATGAATAAATTCAGTGAAATCAACGCGCCTGACGCGCATTCATATCGCGCCTTGACAAATCCTAAATTTGTTATACGTACATAAGTTAAAAAGAGTATTCTAATCTTTAAAAATATTCTGCGTGTCAAGCGTGATTAAATTAAGTAAAACCAACACGCCAAACCTCTGTGATGCTCGCGCCTCCTTAAGTTTTCGTCATTTGGTATGGTAAAGGAGTCTATTAAAATAATATTATTTTTCGTGTAATTTTTAGTTCTGAATGTAAGAAGATATGGCTGAATAAACGCGACAGACACGCATTCTTCTTGCGCCTTTACGAATTTCAAATTATTTGTATGCAGATTAAATTAAAATAGTATTCTAATTTTAACAAATATCTTGTAAGAAAAACATGAACAAATTCAGTGAATTTAACACGCCTGACGCTCGTGATTCTCGCTTTTTTTAAACATTTATTATTTGATGAGTAGTTCACTCAGATAAAATTATGTTATGTTCAATTTTTAATTCATAAACGTAAAAAGATATTGCATAATAACCGCGCCTGACGCGCAGTATCCTCGCGCCTTTACAAACTTTTAATTTCTCGTATGCAGATTGAATTAAAATAGTAATCAAATTTTCATAAATATTTTGTATGAAAAACATGAATAAATTCAGTGAATCCAACGCGCCTGACGCACATTCATATCGCGCCTTGACCAATTCTCAATTTATTATACGTATATGAAATAAAAACGGTATCCTAATCCTAAGAATATTTAGCGTATCGAGCGGGATTAAATTGAGTAAAACCAACACGCCAGACCCGTGTGATCCTCGCGCCTCCTTAAGTTTTCGTCATTTGGTATGGTAAAGGAGTCTATTGAAATAATTTTATTTTTCGTTTAATTTTTAGTTCTGAATGTAAAGAAATATTGCTAAATAAACGCGCCTGACACGCATTATTCTCCCGCCCTTACGAATTTTCAATTTCTCGTATGCAGATTGAATTAAAATAGTATTCTAATGTTTATATATATTCTGTATGAAAAACATGAATAGATTAAGTAAAACCCACACGCCAGACCCCTGTGATCCTCGCGCCTACTCTAGTTTTTATCATTTGGTACGGTAAATGTAGTACATTTAAATAATGTTAATTTCGTTCAATTTTTAGATCCTGCACGTAAAAAAATATTGCTGAATAAACTCGCCTCGCGCGCAGTCTGCTCGCGCCTTCAGAAATTCCGAATTTCTAGTATGCGTTTTAAATAGAAAGAGGATTATGATTTTATCAAATATTTTTTATGTCAAAAGTTATTAGATGGACTATTACTAACGTGCCCGACGCGCGTGATCCTCGCGCTTTTTTAATTTTTTATGATGAGTATAATTGAGTAGTCTAAAAATTTTTTTTCTTTTTTCAATTGTAAGATCCTGAACATAAAAAAGCAATGCTGACAAAAGGCGCCTGGAATCCTAATATACGCATGTAAAAAAAACTGCTGAGTTAGCCTTCTTTCATAGAGAAAAGGATTACAGTTCATAGAATTTGGTCTGTAAGATAGGCGATATAAATAATGCTATAAAAGAGAAAGTTTCTCGTCTGCATTTTGTGGATTTATTTTCGTTATAAGAAGTGCTCAAACTTAAATCTCCTGATAAAAACTGGAGGATGGTACACTGTCAGGTAAATCCTTAAGATGAACAAATAACTCATAATTTTTTACTGCTCCTGAATCTAATACAATAATAGCACTACACTCTAATACACAATATTTTTTGTATGTATGAACATTACTATTGTTTTTGCAAATAAAAACCTTTTGCAATTTGGTGAATTGTTAACATTAGCAATTAGATGCAAGAACTTATAACTCCGTGCAATTGGATTTTTACTCAAAATTTGTGTTAAAAGATCAATATGCTACTTTACTAAATTTTTGTTTCTTTTCCAGTCTTGTTCGTATTGAATCAAAATCATCATATGCATATAATTGACTCTATGATGTTTCCTCATCATTTTTTTTTTATCAAAGTATTAGGTGTAACATGACATACTTGACCTTGTATTCACTTTTTTAGGGGTTTAGTTATAAAAAGTGAAATCAATGTAAAATAATAATTTTTAAAGCTCATTAAGTTGAAGAGATACATTTATATAGAAACCAACTTTAAAACATTTTTGAATGCAATGTTGGACAAAAGACCCAAAAAGTGTATCAGAAACAACTTGTAGAAGGATAAAAAGAACTGACAGGACAAAACTTGGGCCCAGTATGTCTGGCTGACAGCCTATTTAAAGCCGCAGCAAGGCACTAAAAACTGCGTAAGTTTCAGCCTGACAACGATTAACTTAATCTAAGGCTGTGTATATATTCATATGTTTACGGATTCATATGTTCATAACATACGTACAACCAAATGTCGTTAATTATTTTCTACCATGACATTATGGGAGAAATTTTAGAATTAGTCATATGATCTTGAACGTAATGTTACATCATTGATCTAAGATCTAAGTGCAAGCAGTCTGAAAATAAATCTAAGACTCTTGGGTAATCATTATTATTCTAATAAGACAGAAAAAGTTTAGGAGATGTTAGTCCGGGTCATCTAGATTCTCAGATAACTTTTGTGGTTGGTAGAATTATTCTGAAGTCCATGGTTACGATTTACTATAGGTAGTCACTTTTTTGGGGGTTAGTTCCAAAAAGTAAGATCAGTGTACATTGTTTTTAAAAATAATAAATAGAACATTGTTTTTAACAATAATAAATAATAGATACATTTTTATAGAAAAAAATGTTGAAAATTTTTGAACACAAACTTATGCAGAAGGTCCTAAAGATACTTTAAAAAAAGGAGACTTTAAAAAGTTTTGAACGTAACGTTGAGCAGAAGGCCCTCAAATATATCAGAAACAACATATAGAATAAGCATAACCAAGAACTGACTGCAGGAAAAAACTTGGGCACAACTTGGCTAGGTGACCGGATACGTAAGGCAGTAGCATGAAACATGCGCAACTTTCAGCCTGAAAATGATCAACTCAACCAAAGAATATATACGAGTATGTAGTTAAATGTTTATGCCCATCCAATAACATCAGCTTCAATTAAATTAGACGTTAAAAAGCTAAAACTAATAAAACTTTTGAGCTATGGCACTTAATGGGGCAACGCAATAGCCCTAGATAGGCTATTGAGAAGTTTTATGGCATAATACTCTATGGTAGAGGACTAGGTCATAACACTCATAACAGATTTTGGTGACCACGGTGTGATAACTAGAGGTCAACAAGAGATCTTAGAGAATAAAACTTGATAATTTTAAGAGTGTAATAATTAATAAGTAAGCAATAAAATGAATAAGCAACAGGTCGGTCGTTCTTCTCTTCCGAGGGAGAGAGAGAGAGAGAGAGAGAGAGAAAGAGAGAGAAAGAGAGAGAGAGAGAGACAGCTTCGGCGTCAGCTGCAGAGAGAAAAATTCACTGAGAAAAAAATAAAGCAGTCATTACTAAGAAGCCAAATGTTACCTGCTTTAGTACTCAGGTAGGTCGGTCAAGTATTTACTCCTGTGAGAACTCACGTTGTAGTTATTTGAATCCACAGGTGATGTTACTTGATGCAGATACTTGTCTAACATCACTTCGCTGCTAAACGCTTTTCCATGCAATGAATAAACAGAAGCGTCTCTAATTTTGAAAGTCAGGACAAAATTAACTATAAAATGGCGCTGAACCCTTGAAATTACGCAAATTATTTCATTAATGTACTTTAAACATTGCCATTTTGCACTTGTCGTTTAGGATGCCTTTAAAGCTATCTTTCTCGTTTTGTAAATTATTCTTAATTCCACAAGTTGAGAGCGTGGTTATTAATTGATTCTAAGTTAACCTTATAAATTTCGAGCAGTTTTGTTCACTTACTGCAGAGAAAAAATTGAAACTACGAAAAGGTGTGAGACGGATTGTATGCATAAGTAAAATCTGTTATAGGCCTATCCGGTTACTACTACTTGGGTCCACGGTAGACACTACCTGTCTATAAAAAAAGGTCTGGACTCGACTGAGTTTAGTGCTAAGTAATGAATTGTTTTCTCAGTGTTTGAGTTGTGGCATGAAAGGAAATATACTGAGGTGCATAGTAGCTGTAACGTGTGTCGTTTTTAGTGTAACCTTGAAATTTATGGGCTGCAATACCGTTATAATGTACTTTTTTACAATCTTGAAAAAATGATAAATATATTATACAGTCACACTATGGTTCTGCACAATAAGGCAACATAATAAAAAACCGTGCCTGAAGCACATGCCTAAAATATAACCTATAAATTAATTACAATGCTGATTTGTGATAAATCTTTTGAGTGCAGTTAGAAAAACTTCAATACATTTTAAAAGTCTAGCCCAAAACTGCCAGCCTGTTCATGTGTACATTCACTTGTACTGCAAAGCTTATAGTTCAAACTTAAAAGGTCATCACAAATTGCTTTATCTCATCTTATAATTAGAAAACTTTATAAAAACTTAGAAGAACTAGTTTTAGAATTATAAGCAATTGAAGGTCTTAAAAAATTTCTGAATTTTTACCATGAAATGTCATCAGGTTGAACTTTTTTCAGCTGGCTTAAGATTTTTGCAAAGTCAGTGACTACTTACATACAGTCATTATTCTTGTACAGTTTGAAGAACTTACCGCATTTTTATTCATCTTCATAAATCTGAAGAAAATCAACTGTTCAAATTATATAAAAGGAAATCTGGTGTCTATCGAACTGGAAAAACATGAGTTGAATTATTTTCCTCTATAACATAATTTCTAAGCTTTCTAGACATAAACACTCTAAGAGAAAAGTTGCTTCCCAATAAATTTTTTTTTAAATAATTACTTTGCTAAGGCCGTCATTGATAAGGAATATAGTTTAATTTTGGCGTTGGATCTTCGACGATGAATATTTTGCATTTTTCAGACCTCTATTTGATAATATTTCTGAAACTTAATAAAGTTCTATTTTCAAACTTTGCAAACAGGTTTTTTAAGGGATGAAACAGAAAAATGTATAAAGCCATTTAAATATTTGAATATAGGCTCGAACATTTTGTACTTAAAAATAAATAGGCTGCAAGCATCATGCTGGACATATGGAAACATTTTGAACAGGTATCAATATTTCATCTATTAACTATATTTACATAATCATCGTTGAATTATTTATAAAAAACGTGTTTGGTTTCATCGTTAGATATGACTAGTGATACATAAAATGAAGAAAAAGTATTGACATGCTTTTTTGAAGGATGAATTAGTCCAGACGATGAGGGGTATTTGTTGTTAGGAAGAAGTCAAGAAGGAAATTTGACATTTTTATATAATGTTAGGCGTACAATCCCAAACATTTAGGTGTTAATCTAAGAGCTGTAAATTTTACACCAAAAATACCATCACAAAACGTATTGTACAAGACTTTTTAAAATATGTTATGTGAAAAAAAAACCTTTGAGAAAGTACAACCTTGGTAAGTAGGATTTTTTACTCTATATATGTAGATTTTCAGACGTAGGTTAACAAGTATTAATTGAAAAATGTTTGAATTGAAAAACAGTTTTAACTACCAGCTTATGATATGCCATATTCAGCGGTCTTCTAGACAACAAAGCAGTAAAATCTATGAATGAACTGGCAAATATGTATAAAATTGAAAACATGCACTATTTACAATACATTTTCAAAGATTGTTATTCTTACACCTGTTTAATTTAATACAAAATTAAAACAACAGATCTTTAAGTTTATTAAGACTAATATAAGTAAAAAACTTATACAATATTATTCGTCTTACGAAATAGCAAGATGTATACTTGGTCGTACCTATTTGTTATTTGAGGTATTTGTATGATTAGTATTTTTGAAAAATTATATTGCCAATACAGTCAGTTACTGTAAACAATTCACTTTTTAATCATGTCACATTAAAAAAAAATTTGAGAATGTTTTTATGTGCAATTATTCTATTATAAAAAGTTATTCTTGAAAACATCTATATTTTTAGATGTGCATCTAGTTAAGAGTGTAATTCAACACTTGACAATAAATGTCGATGGGTCGACAAAGTATACATTTTTTCATTTTTTAAGATGAATCATGATATATTTTTTTAAATAATTATAATATTAATGAACTCAAAACGCTGTCGATTTAATTATATATCGAATTAATAATAAGTAAGGAAAACAATATTCGAAATATATTACAAGAAGTGCATGTCTTTAATTTTAAGCACACTTGCTAGTTTTTTATTAGATTTCAGAGCTTTCTTTTTTGGGATTTCCGTTTAATATACTATATAGAAATCTTAACTACTCTTACAATGTAAAAAAAATAATTTAATAATTATTTATAAATCTACGCTTGAGAAGCTAAATATGAAATGTAAAAAAAAGTCATACTCGTCAGAGTTGTATCTTTTTAAGGGTTTTTTCTTATTAAAAGCGCGTTATTTATGTGAAGAAGTATTTAATTCAGTGTCTTGATAATCAAATTCTTGGTATTTTTTCACTTAGTCCGTTGAGGCTGGTACATCCAGCAAGCGGAATGTTGCTCACAATAAATTACTTAAAGAGCATTGCACAATCTTGAGCAATTATTTTCACCTTTGCCAACGACGGATTGCCTGATTCCTACACCAACATATGACAATGGAGGGCACCGATACTTATACAGTTGATCTTCCAAAAATAATTCACAGATTCATGTATCGATAAGTATTGTCAGCTGTTAAAAGTACATTATATACATTGTATAAATTTAGTATATACACTACGCATATGCATACAGCACTGCTTCTGTGTGCACTTTCACGGGTAACCAATAATCGTGAGCGAAAATGCAGTGATAAAAGATGCAAAATCAATTATAAATCCGCTACAATATATTGTATGATTGGGTTACTACTTCATGACTGCTACATAGATCTGCGTCATTGCATGATGTACGCAATGTCTGCTACAGAGGCTATAGAGGTAGGACTATGTATATCTGAGTACTAAATAGTTATACATTCAAATCTGATACTTTAAGTAGCTTAGGTGACGAATATTTTTATATCATTAGCTGCAAACTTCTAACAAAAATAACTGAAACCGATGTTCCTAATGAAATTGTTTTCGATACAAAATAAAAGGTTCAAACTAATAAGTTCCAGGACAATATGTTATTCGCGGTATCAAAACTTTTCTGCCAATTTTTTGCCTGTAATTATACTAGCTAAATATTTGAGTCATCGAAGGTACAGAAGGCAGCTGCAGCAGCAAAACAAGCGTCAGTATCGTCGGATGTTGAAGGAACCGGTGCTAGCAACAAGTAGCAAATTGCAGCGATGGTAACAGCAGGAAAGGCTGAGAAAAATCTACAGGAGGAGCAGCAAAAAGAGAACGTCGAGGCAACCAGCGAAAAATAACATAGTAAAGGTAATGATGCGTTTGTGCTGGAAGAAGGGCTAAGGAATGCGTTTTTACTAAAAGTTCAGGAATAAAAGGCTAGGTTAGGAAAGAAGGTAGAGGTAAAGAACGCTTTGGGTACAGAATTGAGAAAGATGGAGGAAGAACTAGTCAAATCTATAAATAAAGGGCCAAGAGAATAAAGAGAGAAAAACGACGGAAGATTAGATCAGTTTTTAGCAGAAACGAGCTTGCCGTCACTGCAGACCAGTATTAGGATTATATAAAATGGTGAATTAAGTGCAAGCGTACAGAAAAAAAAAACAGAAAAATTATGATTTCTTCGGGGGGTACGTACAGTTGGAACAAATGGGCAAAAAATGAAAGGGATTCTATAGAACAGACTACAAGTGAAAGCAAAAATCAATAGAATCAGAGCAATGCGGAGCGAGGAGGGGGGGGGGGGGGGGAAATTGGGAAATTGGACTTAATACAAAATAAAACGATGACAATAAGAAATGAAAACAACTGAAAAGGATCAATGTAGAGTAAGATAATAATTATACGCGATACAAAAGGGATATATCAAATTGGATTACGATATAGTACGAAAAGAAGGTTACTAGCGGCTTGATCCACTTGATGTTGATGGTGATGGTCTATGCCTTTGCATATAAGGCACAATCGTTATATTGTAGGATGTCTCTTATAAAATATACGTTTATAAAGTATATAAAATTAGATAGAATGACAGACACGTACACTCTAAAACGATAACAAAGACTCGTGCAGTTTAGATTTTCTAATGCTATTTTAAATAAAACCAGACAGTCTAAGTGCTCGCATCTGAAAATTAGTGTGCTGATCAAGCTGGAAATAAAAACGTTGATTCAGTTTGAGAAGACGAACAAAATGCCGCAAGAATCATGACGATCGATTAATAATTGGTCAAATAATGATGGAACAAAAATAAAAACTCGGTGGTAGAAGCATGACTTTTATTCAACAATAATCAATATTTTGCCATCATTCTGACGGTCTCTTCAGGATACTAAGTGCTGTACACGAAAAATCAATTAACATGTAACAAAACACAGTAGAAACTTTTCCAACAAAAATAGATTTTAGTTAATACAATACCATGTAGGTGCCAGGATAAAAAGTCAATCGGACGGTCATAGCGGTCACAATTACGCACGTATCACACGAATAATGTACATCTTGAAAAAATTCACTTTGGCATACATTGCAAGGAGCGAGCAAATGTTGCTTTACATAATAATCTCGGAGAATAATAGATATCTGAATATAGCTACAAGCCAAGCAAAGGCAGTTCGGTACTAGCACGAAAGTTGTCATAGACTGTGAATATGATCGTATTAGGGGCAGTGACAGTGATCGTATTGTCAGTGGAATTTAACATTGA
>JAPYYV010006693.1:0-14078 GCA_030522625.1 Copidosoma aretas | reverse complement strand
TTACACATTTTTCAATTTTAAATTTGAATTTGTAATCAATTTTTCAGACAATTCTAAGAAATTAAATATGATTGAGAGTGAGGACTTCAATAAGAGTCTAGAGAAGACTGACAATACTTTTAGATGTGAACCAATCGATCTATCTATGAAAAATGACATTAGTCGTAAGCATTGACACTATAAAAAAATAATTAAATTTTACTTATGAGTATGTAGAAGCGAATGTTATTTACATTCAAAATTTATTTTAGATGACTGCAAAGAAAAAAGTATATTAAACGATGCCAAAAAAAAAGTATTGAATTATAATGATAGTGCTAAGAGTAGTAATGTTAAAATGAAGAACAAAGAATATTAAGGAAAATTAAGAAAGAAGAAAATGAATCTAAAAAGCAGCAATTACAGTTAGAGAGAGAGAAGAAAGAAGAAAAGGAAAAACTTAGACATGAAAAAGAACAACTGAAAGCTGAAGAGAAACAAAAAAAAGAAAACCTAAAAAATCAAGTAAGGAAAATTTCTCGCTTAAAAAAGAAGGCACTCCCTTTAGATCACAGCACACAGAAGAGGCAAGCTCTGATCGATATAAGTGGTAACAACCAGAGTACTGATTGCGCTTTATTTCAAATTTAAATAGAAAACGTAGTACATTTGTCAATACGTTTAAGAGATCGTTACTTATTTTTTACTCATAATTTATACGTGCTTTATAGTTGATGTTGTGAATCAAAATATTATAAAATATGTTTCCGAAATGAATAAATAAGTTCTAAATAATATATTTTTTTTCATTTGTAAGACTTATACTCAGGTATTATATCATTTCAAAAATTTAGAAAATATCTCTATTCGTTGTGATAAAACCGTATGTAAATAGGTCTAATGAAATATTTTTTTGTAGGTACTTTTTTATTTTTCACTTAACTTGGCATTTTTGAGCTGATAAAACACTATTCCAACAATAACTTGTTCGCACTGCTTGAAAAATTATATATAAATACACGTTGACAGTAAGTGTTCATTTATTGGCATGTACCCTGTTCATCTTTTGGTCGAAGTGTCCATCTACTGGAAGACTTGAAGATTTTTCAAATTCTTTATTTTTTTTCTATTATAACAATTTTTTTGTTACGTGACTGTACTTCAATAGCTTCTTTATACTTTGAAGGATAGAAAAGCGACCCCTCCTTAGACGTAAAATAAATATTAATACCACGCATACCTATAGAAAGTTAAAAATTCGCTTAAGTGTCCATTTACTGGGAGGTTTACCCATATATGTCTATGCATTATACACATATTTTATGACTGTGGGTAATGGGTATATCTCCTAATAATCTGCACAGCGTTATCAGATCTTCACTCGTCGCTTGTTTCCCCTTGCCCCTCAAGCATTTCGCCCCGCTAATTGTACCGAACGTCCTTAAGACAATTTTTATATTTTATGCCATGAAAAAAAAATAACAAAATGTACTTGAAAATTTTACCAATTTAAATAATATAATTGAATTAATTAAAAATTGTGAAAAATTAACGTTCAACATTCAATAAAAACTTCGAATCAAAGAAAAAATTAAAACTTGATTTTTTACCACCGTATATTCTATGCAGGAAGCATTTTTCTTCACTTTCAGAGTTTTTTATTATATCTCAGAAATTAAACGCTCAAAGTAAAGACATAATTTTTGATGAATATGAAAATCTTTTCTTCCTCATGGCTGAACTAATAAAAAATCTGTGCATCTACTTCCCTCACAAGTGTTTGTACTACGCAAAGTCATGTGCTTAGTCTGCCCCACTGCATGCGCTATAGTGGACACACCGCACAGTGGGCGGATTTTTTTGTTTTTAAACCTTATATCTCGAGAACGAAAGCAGATAGAAAAATTATGTTTTTTTTACTTTCTCTGTTATTGTATCTGGACTTGAGGAAAAATACTTCCGAAGCCTAAAAATCGAATCCTAACCTCAAAATTGGCATTAAACACCAATTTCTTCATAATTTGCAGTACAGCGACTTACGGACGTCTTTAATCGGGCTATATATTCAATTGATCCCGCAATTTCATTAGTAAATATTGATGAACGAAGAAAAAAAGAGGGACATTTAAAGTAATAACTAAAAAAATTAAAAACTACGTGAAATAATTTAAGAAATTCTAAGTATTTATATTACAAATTTATTGAAACAAATGAGTTAATGACTTTAAATAAAAAATTGTAGTACATGTAAGAGTAGTATTGTAAGTTGGATTCATGTTGTTTCCTACCACTATACAGCACAAGATTTTTAATAATTTATGTAGCTGGCTATTGTAATACAGTAATATAGAGATTGTGCAGTGCAGAAAAGGGGTACACTAGAGGATAGGTAACACTTTTAATAAAAAATTTACTATTTTGCATTTGTGTATATTTCTAAATTGTACAATCACACTCACGAAACGCAGGAATCTTTTAAGTTTCTTTATCAAATTTTAATTTTTTAATGCTCATTTCACCATTTGTAGAATTTAGTATGAAATTATCGTGGAAATTAAAAAAAAATTGTACTGTGCAATAAGTAAGATGCGATTGTTCAGTGCAAGGATACTCGATATTTTGAAAAATCTACATTATCTTTTTATTTCTTTTATAAGTTGAATTATAAAATGTAGAATAACATACAAATGCAAAACAGTTCATTTTATCAAACAATTTTTTGTTATCCTGTGAAGTACTCCGCTTGTGTACTACAGAATCTCAGAATTATTGTATTACAACAGACATCTATATCAGATAATTATCACAAACAATGTGATGTATATTGGCACGGAGCCACCTTAAGTGACTACTACGAGATTCAAATAGCAATATTAAGCACTCTGTACTTATTAAGATTGTAGTTGAGCTTTTTGAAAATCAATTACAATGTACCATTGATAAATAATAATTTAAATACATATACATACATAAGTAAGTCTGTATAAAAGTGAAAATGAGTACACTAAAGTAGTCTAATACTCAGAAGAGGTTTAAAGAAACAAATTCATATACATAAAACAAGAATTACAGTAACAATACGAATCTTTCACATTATAGAACATCCGGAATCCCACAAAACACAAAAGGGTAATGGAATTTTACAAGAAAAATATGTATTTCTTGACCTTATATGAATCACTTTTTTAATTTTGAGGTGCTGGAAAAAAAATTATTTAAAAAGGTGGAATGTCAACGAGGCTGGCTGTCAATCTAATCTATATTTTCGAAAAAGAATTATTCGGAATTTTTTAAATATTTAACAACAGCACTCAGTTATCTACTTCCTCTAAAAAACGTTAAAAATGAATATTCAACAAAGTACGTGAGTAAATATATATAAACGCTGATAAAGATGTACAGAAAATGTAAATAACGAAGTTGTTGTCGTTTATGGTATAATTTGCTTATCATCCTAACCGATTTTTTTATAATTTTATCACTTACAAAAGAAAATTCAGCCGAATACGAGCTATTGGACCATGCGGGTTTGTAGATCAATTTCCACTTTTAGACATTCTTTACGATTTTTTTACATTACGTAATACAGGGGGAAAAAAATTTACCTATTTAGGTATTAGTCTTGGCAAAATCATGAAATTATTAGAGTCTAATGTAAATTTCCAGGTAAGAACTCCATTTCTTGCCTTTCCGATACTTGTCTAATACGTCACACGAATTAGGAAAAAAATTAAAAAGGTTTATCTACGTATCCGTTTGCGTTCAGAACACATCAAGAAGTATTAGGTTAAATAGCAATCCATTATCTCGAGAAACTATATGGGACGAGGAATGAAACACAAAAATCTGATTGATCAAATCGTTCGTGTGTGCAAAATATACAATAGTAACGCCTACCTGAATCTATGTTGGTTCAGTTACAGATGTTCGGCCTTTATTTATTTTAGTTATACATTGTTATAGCATTCAAACAAATACGATATAAAAAAAATTGATTTTGTGATTAGTATTAATTAATGTTCGTAACTTTAATCTGTGACACTGGGCCTTTGTCAAAATTTTTCATAATTCTCTGTTGTTATGATTGGAAAATAAGAGAAACACTGTTATATGATCTATGTGCAGTTGTCAGGTATCATCGAAATGTAAGCCTTACATAAGTTCTTAGGTTTGTTTTTTAAAAATCGCCCTTCATTATATTCAATCTATAATCAATCTCATTTAAAAAATTTATAATACTTCACCTTCGTTTTTGTATATGTACATAAAAATCGAAGTATGATAAAATATCGTTGGTAAAGTTTACATTTTTAAAACTTTTTTCGAATTTTCCCTAAAATGTATGTTAAATTAAAAAAAAAAGTTACAGCGAAAATATCAAATAATAAGTTCGCTTTTGCGAGATAAGAAAAATGTTAAGAATAGAAGAGAAAATTAGAATACTGCATCTTCTTGACACTTTCTGTGTACTCTGTGGTAGAATTCAAGCGTACAAAAATGTGTTATTTACTTTCCTTGTTTACGCTATGTACTAAAAAGTAAAAATGGAATGAGAATTGATTTTTTCATTAAGAGGGCTCCAGGAAGAGGAGTTAAGTGGTCTATTGCAATTTTTCGGATGAATGATAATCCGTTGATTCCAACGGTGTCCTTATTTACCCCCTTAGCCTTAGAAAATTTTGAGCTATCCCTGGCAAAGTTTGCGCATGATACACAGCATCTTATGGAGTAACGTGAAAACATCGTAATTGTCTAACCGTAATCAAGGAGTTGCATATCAAGACACGATCCGTTTTGAAGAAAAAAACTCTAGCTTTCACATGGTAGCTCGCAAGATATCGGTATCCGGTCGAGTCATAGTATTATCATTTTTTTATCATACAGTTATACATATACTCGTACATGATGGTGCAGATGATGCACATATACAGCAGTAAGCAGCAGTGATACCAACTTGAACGTTTTAAATACTTTATTTTTTAATTGATGCGTATATTTTCTTTTTTAAATGGTAATTTAATCAATAAATTATCATTTTCAATCTTAATTTTGACAAACTTATGGATAATTTGAAAAAATAAGTTTAGATCGCTGTAACAGTCCCTCAAACGTAAAATAAAAATTTTTAAAGTGTATTATCCTATCTTATTGTTTTGATGGCCTTGAAGTAAAGTCTCTAACAGAATTGGCTGTTGACAGTGACATAGCTTACACTTGATTGGTCGCTGCCTTCAAAGAGCACAAATTGTAAATTTAGTGTATAATATGGATCTTATGATACAAGATCAATTGTCATGTGACTGAAGCCTTTTTATCTATCGTGTGATTGGTGGGCACTAGCCAAGAGTGGGCAGATTTGGAAATTTAATCATGGTTAATAAAAAAAACTCAATTCAAATTATCAAAAATTAACTTTAGAAATCATGAAAATAAATTTTTGATCAAACGTTGGGGGTAGGCACTCAAAGAGCGCAGTGGGAGGAGCCCCTTAGTATGTTAAATAAAGTATTAGAAATTGAAATTCAAATAAATCAACGATCATGCTTTTTTATTTTGTTGATATTTTAAACAATCTTTAAGTTTTAAATTTCAATCTTTTGGTATCTGAATCATTTTTCTCATAAATTATTTGTTATAACTACAACTTGAGAAGATATTCATAAGTTTTGCGTAATTATTTAGAAACATTTTATTTTGTATGTAAAAAGTAGTATTCAGTATAAATCAACATGTACTATATCAAAATCAAGCCTGCTCACTGACGATCAGTCGGTTTCGGAACAATTTAGATATAGGGGAGGACTGTGGGGGTGAGGGGCGTGGCTTAGCTTGCTGTCAGAACGATTCAGCTGTAGTTGTTAAGATTGTGATATGTGGAAGGCTGTATCCGTCGGCTGTTTTTGGAAAGATTTAAATATATGGAGGGCGTGGATGAGAAAGGGGTAACCTAATGCGTTATTGTAAGGCTTTAAAGGTAGAGGGAAGGGAGTAAGGGAAAAATTGACAAATTCGAATGTTGCAAAATAACACGTAAATAGAAAGCCCTTAACCTTGTTTTATAAAGGGCGCTAGTGGGTGGGAGTGGATGTAGGGCACTTTAGAAATTGTAAGGGGGTGGGGTGTAGGAAGCGTGTGGCTGTGGGGGATTTGTTCAGTATAATTTGGGTCTAAATCACAGGAAAAAAAAATCTTTGTTTATGGGCTAGCGAGGGCTATGGCGGTTCAGACAACCCTACCAAAATCGTTATAAAATAGAGGAAGATATGTATATATACAGCTACAGCCACTGTGGTGGAGAGCCCCGACCGCTCTCCTATCTCCTACGAGCCGCACGTACGTACGGTTACAGCGTTTTGGTTCCTGACCCAAGTGCGTCTGAATAAGTTTTTACTTTACAAACTGGTCTGCTACAAAACATGCAATTTTTCGCAATATGATTCAACAATCGCATTTCAAACGAATTGCGGTTCTTAAATATAAATACGACTAGTGAATCCAGATTCCAGGCACAAATCGGTATATTGAACTTTTGTTTTTTGAATACATAGTTGGTAAACCAAACATTAAGAGGTCGATAACAACTATGTGCTATTTTTAATTTTTATCATAAACATAATTAATAATATCCTGAGCAGGTGATTCTTAGTAAGTTGATATGCTTGGTAGTATTTCCGAATATTAGTACATTAGAAGACTGTTCAGAGCAGGCAACTCTAGGATCTCTATTCATTTGTATGCTTCAAAAATTATATATCCAGAAGGATAGTATTGGTGCTGGATGCTACATTTGTAATAACAGTTTAAACAAACTAGTACATCGGGTAATCTAACTTTGCTTGCTCAAACGAGTTTTTCTTCGTTACTTAAATAATTAAGCGAGAAATCTAATTGCTTTACTAATCTCTGATTTTTTGCTTTAGTTATTTATCGCCTGGTACATAATGTATTTAGTCAACAATTAAAAGTAAAGCCAAGCGAGTCTATTGAGCCTCTAAGGGTTAATTGCTTTGTATCATAACTTAGTGAATTAATAAAAAAAAAGTAAAATGAGCAAGCGTTTTGGGTTATTAGGGATTAATTGCTTGGCATGAAATTTAGTTGTTTAACAAACAAAAGTAAAGCTAGCCTAGGAAAATAATCAAGTCTACCCAAAATAGATATAGTATTTCGAAAACAAAGAAAGAAAAAATACATACAGTAGTGATTATTTTCGAAGCATCACAACGAACGGTAATTCTTGTCATGGAAACACAACACGCTGTTATTCTTTTCGTTGCAGCCTACCGCGGTGTGATTCTTTTAATTTGATCATTGCGTTGGGATAGTCTTCGTGACAGGCCAGAGTTGGGATAGTCTTTGATTGACGTGTCGATGTATTAAAAGTCTGCTCAATTAATATAAACAAGTAAAGAAAGATCTAGTTCATCTAATAGTAATCAAATGTGATTTAAATTGTAAACAGATACATGTGAATTTTATTGACTGTCGGGATGTATGTGTAGATAACCAAGGAACCTAATTAACAGTCACTGAACAGCCCGCTTGTATAAAGATCAAAGATTATTTTTGCAATTTAAGATTAAATTTTTTTTTAAATCTATTTGTGCGACACTCTTAAGGTAGCTGTTCACAAAATTGAATTACTTTAACTGTGGCTAAGATTCAGAGGATTTGTACTTCGATATGAAACGAATCATCTCTAAAAATTTCAACTCATATCATCAGACAAATTTTTGCAAACGAGATGCTTGAAAATTGACATTTAATATGCATGTGCACGGGAGACCATTAAATTTCACTAATTATATTCCGGTATCTCTCCATGTATACTTTAACTCTTATTAAAAAACTAGGTACATATACAATAAAACATAAGCTTTTAAATGACGTAAAGAATTTTAGGGTTCATCAGGCAATATTATAAAATATTCACTTGAGAATGTGACTGTGTTTGCAATGAGCCATGGTTAACCCAAGCACGTAAACAAGCGGATTCGTATCTATAGGTATACACATTGAGCCTGCTACTCGATGTTTTCCGGTGTGATAGTACAAGCGTGAAGAGCCACCTTAAACTGACGGGCTGGAGTGTTGGATTTATGTGTGTATCAATTAGATACGTGTATATTACTTGTGTGTATTAAATGTACGCATGCTTTATGTATTGTGACACTGACTACAGTGGCAACCATCGTTTCCTTCTTGTCCGACTCACCCAAGATCAATACGCTCTGAACACTAACGCCTTACAGTTTTTTTGTTTTTGCCCACTATATTTGCTCTGATTCTCTTTTTAGTATACTTACTGTAATTTATTTATAGTCTTTGTAATATTTAAGTATTTATTTCCTATCACTCTGCGACCATAGAAAAGCGTCATTACATTTGTATGAAGATAATTTACTTCAGTAAAATTAAATAAGTATCACATACTACAGAGGTTGTAAAGAATGCCTGTAGAATCGATGTAATTATTGTTGAAAAAAAGTATCTAAACATAAAATAAAAGAATACAAATTTTAAGATCGATAAAAAACAAGCATGAAAAAAATTGTCATCTCGTATCAGTAGATGACGAAAATTCTTGAGAACATCGTTAAAACGATTTTAAATAGTTTAATATTAAACTACATAGTTTAGAAAAAAATACCACTTTTTTTATGCGCTTTCAATAAAAATTTACAGCTGCCATAAAAAGTACGTGACGAAGTTCTGACCCCCCCCCCCCTTATTACTTGGTGATCAAGCATGGTTTTTCGGCCCCCTTCTCCCTAAATTGGTCACACACTATGATTGTTCTCTTATAACTCTAAAATTATATGCAATAATAAATTAGTATGCCCTAAGAAATGTACCTTTTAAGAAAGCACCTGTTTAACATTGTCAAAAATCTACATCTGGGTCATTTCGTCATAACTTGCACTATTTGAGTCGAAAATTGATCTTAATCAAAAAGTTCATCCATCTGAATCATTTTGCGTTATTAATTATAATTTTATTATTAAGAATAGATCGTTATTAGGCTTTAACCTCAAAATCATCAGATTACTGCTTTTTTCCCACTTCTTCTACCAGCCAATTAAAAATTTATCTTTTTGACGGGGACATTTTTTTTTTATTCTTAAGAAAAAAATAAAGATGAAAGTCAGTTTGGTATTTTTTCTAAAGTAAATAGTTTAAGTGAACGCAATTGGCGAAGTATTAAAAGAAATACGTAAATTTCAATATTTTCAAACTTTGGTAATTTTTTTCCTAGAAAACTATTGGCTTTAGAGAAAAATGGCCATGGACGGTTATTATTATTTTAGCCCAGACAATAGAAATAAAATATTTTGAAACCTTGCAACTTGATAACTCAACGGATACTTCCTTGGATCAAGACGGATGCCCTTACTAAACAAAGACCCCAAAAAAATTTTTGAACTATTTCTTCAAGACATTGGTTAATTTACGGTCTAGAATGTAACTTAACTTCTTAGATATAAATTGCATTCTCTGCTTATTAGAAAAGGATTTTGATATTTTCTGTCAAGAATCTATCTAGTACGACGGACAAGATAACAGGAAAAAATTTTAACTAGGAAATGAAAAATTTACCACAAATGTAGCTCTTCGGCCATTCTTAACAGAAAAACAACATAGAACTCAGCAGGGGCATGAAAAATAAATTTTTTGCGACTAATAGATTTATCATACGGTCTTTATCTGTTTAAAGTTAATGCATAAATTCTATATTTGCATAATCTGATGCTTAGTCCTCATTAGCTCTCGTTTTCTATTTTCTTTTTTATGGTTTATAGATCTAGTAATTGGTTATAAATAATTTGTAATGTAAAAATGTGGTTTTCTATTACAAGATAGCTCAAAACAAATTTTATAAATGTTGATAAAATATTTATTTCACATCCTGCATATAAATTAGCTATACGAATACTTCACAGTGCTCATTTACTTAATAAAATTTTACTGAATTCTTAGTATCAGGGAATTTAAAAATAAACAACAGCTGAATAAAACATTAAAAGTTTTAATTCTGTAAGAGCATTTTTTAGGCCTACGTTTTCATAAGAAAACTGATTTACTTGGTCTGTTAGAAATTATTCCAAATTTTTTTGTAAAAATCATTTGAATGGTAAAATAACGTATCCATCATGAAGTGCTGAAGACTCATCAAGATATCAAGATATCAGTGAGACCTTTCAACAACCGAGTCGTAAAAAATATTTAATCCATTCTACCTGTACGTGCATCAATACAGAAATAAAATTTTGTGTATGATAATATCAAATAATTTTAGTCAGTAAGCCATATGACGACAATTTTAAATTTATTTTTTGATCGAATGAACATACTTTTAAATAAAATTAAATATCCGTAAATTGTAAATTTACAGATTAATAACTTGTTTTTAAATATCCATCCACTTTTTCTTTAGAATTTGCCTTTCGGCAAGTTGATGTTTTTTATGTAATATCTTATTCTCACCCTTTAAATGTTCTATAAATCGTAGCAGATTTCGGTTGTAATATATTTGTTCAGCTACATATTTTCCTAATACATCATATTCTTTGTCTTGCTTTTGAGTTGCGAAGATAAAATTATTTTCTACACTGTAATTTTTATTTATATTCTCTCTTAAGTTTAATAAAAGGCTTGAGTTATCCATGTTGCAATTAAATTTAGATTGCAAAGTGGTTAGTTTATGTTGAAGCTGTACGGTTTCATCAGTAAGCTTTTGAGTAAAATTCAGCAATTCAATTTCATGTTGTCGATATACTTCGATTTCGAGTATAAATTCTTCTTGCTCGGTAGAAAAGCGTTTTATCTGTATTTCCATGTTACTGATTTGTTGCTCGTAACTGTAAAATAATAATTTTAATTTGAACATCGTGTAGTATGCGTAGAATATCAATTAGAATGTTAGTCCATGCAAGGTAAGATACAAAAGCTTAATACATTTTTTTAGGTAAGAAGGTATATATAATACACTACACAGGCTTGGTAGAGCATTATTTGTTTGATTGGTGAGCTGAAAGATGTGGTGAGTAGTGGACTCACCATGGTAACAGAATTTTTTCTATTCCTAAATATTATTATTGTGATTATTATTATTATTATTATTATTATTATTATTATTATTATTATTGCTACTCTTATTTATAAATATCATGAGGACGTGTGCATCAGCTAAGTTTGAAATTATAATCCATAGAACTCATTTGGCTAATAGTTAGAATGACCTGCGAACTGCTCGCACTGAGCCAATCAGTTTTGTTATACTGTTGCGTAGATTCCACTTGTAGGTAGTATAATAGCTAACAACGAGATGTAAAGGAGGCTTAGGAAAAAGAGATAAGTACCATACGTGTACAAGAATACTCAGTTTACCATTCATGTATATTTGCCATCGTTAAAATACAAGGTATTCCAATAGAGCTACGGTGTCTAAAAAGGTGCATCACAAGAAAAAAAGTTATTTGCCCACTACATAAAAAACTAACATTTTGCAAAAAAGTGTTGAATACTAAAGTCGTTTAACCCAATAAAGTATAATTTTTTTGCGTATGGAATATTCTTTTTACATCTATATAAACGTTTGAAATACCAAAATCCTCATCAAACGAAAAAACGTTGATTTAAAGCATATAACTTTTTCGCTTGACATGTAAAGGTAACATATATAATAAAAAAGTTGTAACCCTCGAGAAAATACAGTGTTTTGTTTCACACATTTTCTGACACATAGTTGTTCTAACATTGTTGATAACGGAAACAGATTTTGAATAGCAAAAAAAACTATTTTGTAGTTTCTCAAGTTTTCGTTTGATATTTACGGATATGTTAAGTAAGAAGGAGGTAGATCATTTGAAAATACACTCTTTTTAAATTGTACGTATTCCTCTACATATAAGCTCATACACCTAATAAAATCAAAATAAATTGTTGTAAAAACAATAGTAAAGTAAAAAAATTATACTAGCTTAGAATCGTACAATTCATACAACGCTTTTTGCTCTGATAGCTTATATGTTTTCGATTTTTAAGGTCTTAGTTTCAGCGTACGACATAGCTTTGAAGTATGTTTTATAATATTTTTACAATCTATATGTGTCGTATGGCACTGTTTTCTGGTTATGAATGTTTTGCATTTAGGTGGTAAATTTATCAACCTCATCAAGCTTGGGTAGTAAGACTTTCTCCTATCAACTCTCCTTCTACCGTTCCTGCACAGGCTGCTGGATTATTCACTTTTCTTGTAAAATAGCTGACTACGTAACAAGTTATAATTGATAACATAACAGATTGATGGTAAAATTATTGACCTCTTGTTTGCTCGAATCTCTTCGTTAAGGTTTATAGAAACTCGTTATTTTCCTCATCTTAAAGTGGTACACAGAAGATATTACAACATAACGAAAAATTTCACATGTGTTAATTATTTCAGTTGGCATAAAGCAAGCTACAAGAGTAGAGCAGTGTACTTGTGGGATAAATAAACAATGAGACATGAAATTAGTGAATGCCAAGTAGGTTGCAGCAGACAGTCAAGTTGCACACGTGCTGCATGGTCACTATCGGCTGCATTAACATAAACAGCGAATTTTCACCAGAAATTAATAGCGGTGAACATATATTATACTTATATGAATAAGTATTAATTTTACGGTCGCTAAGGGATGATGGTTTGCTCAATATACATTTTATTTCTTTAGTTTCTGTACGTGTGAATGCAGCCTTGAATCGCATGCCACGACTCAACATAACCCTAGCCAATGTTTCAACATACATTAAATGTGGGTGACCTAGAAATACAAGGCTTTTTAGAGTTTCAGTAGCCTAAAAAAGGGACGAACTCCAAAAATCGTCTAGTATTCATTTCAACATCTTGTTTAGCAGGCTCATTGTGAAAATAGTTAAAATGTAAATGAAAACTCATTTGTCAATGATATCTCAAAAAGTAATCATTGGATGAAAAATAGGTGAATATCAAGAGTTGTAGCGTATTAAAAATTAAAAATATATGATTATATCGAATCTATACAACTTCTCTTGAAGTTGTATATTTAGTTTATTCACCATGGTTATGATATTAGGGTGAGTGAGAGCACAAACGCTTTATTCACGGATAAGCAGTTAAGAATGTGTAAATAAGAGAATTGTAGCATACAAATATTAAGTAAGTACTAGTAATTAGGCAGAAAATTCAACAAAGCAAACGCGATTCTGATTATTTTCGGATTACTCATCGAGGGGGGGGGGGGTGAATCCTCTGTGCACCAGGGCTTTTAACGACAGATCAAGGCGATTTCTGCGTCATTTGTGGCACATAATCCGGATAAGTTGGTTTCTTTTGTATACAAATGGCACAATTCATTTCAAATGTGGTTATTTTAACCAATAAAAAAAAGGCATCTTCGATGCAAGATCGATTTTTTTTCGTTACTGGCCTATTTCAAGAAAAAAATAGTTTGAACCTTTTTTAAAAATTGCATCCAGAAAAAGTTACAAGTTTTGTAATGGCGCAGCTCTGATTCCTATCGTAATTATTATTATGTTTGGCTATCAGTAAAGTGAACCAAGTTTAACTTTCTTATGACGCATATAATGCACACTCTGTTGAGGCAAACTTTATCTATACATTTTTTGTAAAGATGCACCTATTACTTGATAATTTGAATAGCATAAACAAAATTTATTTGAAAGACAATTATTTTAAAAAATGAAGCGATTTTGACGGAAAAACAAAAAAAAATTCAGATTCTACACCAAATATATATAGAAAGCACCTTATTTCGTCTGTGCATGCCCCAGTGTACATGGGATCATGTCCGAGATCCGAACTGTACTATAGAGAGAAAGTGTGTTTGCCCTCGATCACAAATCAACAAATAAGAGACATAGAATGTTTAATTTATTAGACATTATTAGCGCCTTCCGATTCTGACTATTTTACTTTAGTAAGTAATCAGTGATCCGTTGGAGGCGTTTTCGAGAAAACGAGTGTAATTTTTCTCTATATTCTTTTTGCTAGGATCGCCAACTATGTGTCGGCCTTATCTAGCTTTTTTTCGAATACATTAAACGAAAATCAAACAAAA
>JAPYYV010006692.1:0-14079 GCA_030522625.1 Copidosoma aretas | reverse complement strand
GTAGGCGCCCGTGATGATTAGCATCACGTAGTGTTATTACACTATAAGCCAGGGTGAATCCGACACTACCTCTACGGTAGCCATGTGTGCACGTAGAGGGGTCTTTAGAAGATCCTTCCCGCTATAAAAAAAAAAAAAATAAAAAAAAAAAAAAAAAAAAATTTACCTTGTAAATCATATATAAGTGATCTGACGTACGTGGCTCAGATCAGCTTCAAATTTTATTGGGAAAAAGTTGGTCCAATAAAACTTTTTTTGTATGATTTCCACTGGAAACAACATCCGTAACAAATACCTATAAAGTGAATTTACTACAAAGTTTATCCGTCAAAAGTTATACGATTCATAGTAGTGAAATTAAGTCAATTAAAAAAAATGTTTACTTTCAGTGCAGCGTTTGGATAAACTGTTTGTACAGCTGCAGCTGGAGTGTTCTATCCCAGACAAAAACTGAAGACAAACACTACCAAAAAAAAAATTTGTTTAATTCAGTGCCTTTAAAATAAAGTTACAGCGGTTATAAGAAGAGCATCAAACATTGCTGAAAATGAGATTTTGTAAATATATACGGAAAATTCATCATTTTTCTTAAAACCACCATAAATTTTGATCAAGTGCACGGAATTCAACGAACTTTTTTTATATCAATTGGGTTTTACTTTAGTTTCCATCAAGTTTATTTAAGATTATTCAACATTCATTACTACTTTGTTATCAGCACTGAAAGTGGTACTACCTTCTTCCGCATATCGATGTATCTCGCGAAAAAAGGCCAATTTTTCCAAACGCCAGGACACGTATCTCATGTTTTAATTACTAATCTGGACAGACTGATTCTTGTTTTGAAAACATCTTGCGGCGTCTTTTTAAGCTAAATTAGTCTGTCCATAGAAGCAGTGCGTAAGGTTTTTTTAGTGCATCTGCTTAGGACATAAAATAGGATTATGAGCTGAAAAAAGTTTCGTACTACCGCTCCTGTACTGGAAAAATGTTTGGTAAATATCCGATGCCGAAAGTGAGACAAGTCGACTCTTTGACTTTAGAGGGGTACGAAGCCATATATACGAAATAAACATTTCGAGCTTTGGGAGTGCTATTACTGCTCGCAGACTTATTGTAAACAATTTTCCGCTTGCAAAATATCGGTCGTCCAAAAATAATACAATAAAAAAAAATTTTCTTAGCTGCATAAGTGACAGAGTAGTAGGAACAGGGGTTAACGGAAAAGACCAAAATTTTTTTCACACGAAAATTTGAAATTAAAGTACCTATTAATTAAAGAGATTAAATTTGTTGACCGCTGTGGCATGTGCATTTGTCTTGTTTTGATGTAAGGTACAAAATGGACCTCTCGAAGGAGTTATACGAAATACGAAAATGTATAAGTTTTCAAAGAGATTTCCGTTATTTTTGATACTTCAGTTCAAATCGTGGGATATTAATTTAGTATGTGATACAAATTCTTGCTTATTGATTGAAAATTACTATTCATATGAAATTAATGTATCATACGACGTCTGTACATGACAATGTTTGAGCACGGATATGGCAGAAAAGCTTTTTTTTCCAGTAGGATCTTTCTTGTGCGAAATTGAGATTGGGACAGGGTACAAAAGTTTCATATTGACTATATTTTTTAAATTTTCTCATCAAAGAGTCAATCAGTATCAGCTTGAAACTTTCATGCAATATAAATTCTGGAAACAAAAAGTGAGCCACTTTCGGCAGGAGCACTCATATCCAAGAAGATTACAAAGCTGAATAATTACGTTTATAAGAAACTATATTCTTAAAAATACATTCTTACGTAAAATACCTTTGAAAAGACGTAAGATAAGAATGTATTTGAAAGTATTTATTGAATAAAATACAACTTTGAACGCTAATTAATAAACTATAGGATGTAACTGATAGGTTTAATGCTGACATTGGAATGAAACGAAAATTAAGGATACATATAGATATTCACGCGCAAAGCGCGTGTGAATAAGATCTAGTTAGTCTAAATGATTTATAAGTGCTCTAAATAGCAAATTACCTTCCTGGAAAAGAAAGTATGATCTTCTTTCTTGGGTGTTTATTGATGCTGTACTTTATTCCTAAGTCACGGATACAATTTGTTTCTTTTTCCGATAAGAATACGACATTTTTTTTCAATTTCTGAGTTACACGAGATAATGTGGTACTTTTGCCCCTAAAATCAGTGGAAAAAGTCATATTTTCGGCAGCGGAATGGAAAAAAGTACTGCAGCAGATTAATATAACAGTATAGTTGTTTTTTTTACATTATCCTGCTATACGTCCGGCTCCTATTGTAAGGGCACTACTCTAGGCACTGAGCTGTTAGGAAAGGGAAGGGATGAGGGATGGGTGGCCTCCCACAAGGGTAGGGGGGTAGGGGGAAAGTCGGCATTGCCTGAGTCCTGACCGGGTGTCTACGTATAAACACCAGGTCTAACTCCTGCACACATCCCGCTCACGTTGTCCGTAACGTAAGAGAAACAGTTAACCGAACCCCGGGAAAAAAGCCAGCGGAGCGAACCCTAGGCAAACGACGAGACTTGAACAGAGTCTCTCCCGTTACATGCCCGTACACTATACTTGATGCCGGAGATCGACGAAACTGCAACTCTACCGCTGCGCCACCGTGTCGGTTAAACAGTACAGTTATCACTTAGGCCCGAGGGGCTCATCACTCTGGTCCTCTCATGAAAAGTGTAGAGAGGACTCAGAGAGAACTGAGAGGACTGTTAAGAGGGCTGAAAAGAGGACTCGATGTAAGAAATCCTTTGAAAAAGTTCGATTTTGGTCTACGAAGCCTTCGAAGAACAAAAAATCCAAAATATGAAATTTTTTCAACTTGCTTATTTTGAGCTGCAAAAAATCAATTAATGAAGTCCAAGTGACGTGTAATTCAATGGTATGATTTAAAAATCCAGAAAAAATACTTAAAGTGGTCAAAAAAATCAAATAAGGTTGAAATTTGAAAATCCTGTTATTTAAATGGGAAATCAAATTGCGTCTAGGGGCACATATTAAATCAAAAATTTTCGGGTTTTCAGGGTATGAATTATCATTTTAGGATACAACGAAGAGATTCCAGGTGGTATATGATCAAAAAGTCAAAATCGGTAAACAACGGACACCTTAGTATGGATGTATGTCGAGAATCAAATCTTGCGCTTGAGTTTTTGACCACTTTCCGACATCCGAACAGGCTGAAATTTTACACACACTCTACGTTTTGATGACAATGCAATATGGTGTATTTGATTTTGTGGTAAATCCAAGATGGCTGCTACCACAAAATGGCGGATCAGCTATTTTTTTACAATCTCATCAATATGGATATCAAATGAAAGGTCATTACGAGTAGGATATAACAAGATATGTGACATTATTCAAAATTCAATATGGCAGCCGACAAAAATGTTGGATTATCTTCAACTATGTAACACCTATGGCATTGGCATCTAATAAAAGAGAATGACAAGTAGAATTGAGATATATTAAAAATGTAATATGATGGACACTACAAATTGGCAGATCACAATTTTTATCGCAACAACTGACCAATCTGACATAGCTGTGAAATAAATGGGTGTAACAAGCAAAATAAAGCAAGGGAGATATCATTAAAAATCTAATATGGCGCCAAAAAATTTGGTGGAAATACACGTTTTATTATCATTTTGACGTTTTGGAGGAAAAAGGTGCAAAATCAGCCAAGCGTTAAAGAAGGTGCAAACTCATAAACGCGCTCAGGAAGAGGAAAATTAGAAAAATTAGTAAAGTTCATTAGTAAGCATTAAGTGTTTGTATGTGCGTAGAGTATTGATAAGCTAGTATAACTCAGGGCTACTGTACGAAACTAAGCCTACTCTACAGTGGACCTTTTGAAAAAGTTCGGATTGTATTCCACTTGCAAATCCACGTAGGTTTCCAACTGAAAATTCACGTGGATTCGAATTGATTTCTGTCCAGAAAATAATCAGAGCATACGTATGAACATATCTGTTTTCACAAATGTTCTTATCTGTATGGACACAACAAAATCCTCCGCCTTAAGTATTAAAGATTAATGCGTTTTATGATGTCATGCTACATAACAATTGCATTGCTTCACCGTCTTGAACAGCGATGAAAGGAGACCACACAAAATACATTGAAACAAATATAATGGAGCTTCTTCTATAACCTATTGGAATCTAATTTGGTCATTTATACTTTTTTACCATAATGATTGAAAATTTTATAATACATTCTTAAAAGGAATTAAAAACTCAAAACAATAAAATAATTTTAAAAAAATAATAATAAAAACTCACTTTCCTAAAAAATATTTTTAAAAAATGCACTAAAAAATGAAATAAATTTATTTGCCTATGTAACAATTTTAGTATTAAATATATTATATGTGATTTCACTTATAAGTTTTTATAGAGCAGAAGAATATTAAAACAAACATCAGGCTAGAAAACCAGCACGCTAACCACTAAGCCATCGAGGACGTCTGGAGCTTTTTCTGTATGAGGAGTAAGTACCCAGTCTACCGAAAAACCACTTTTCCGATTTTTAAGACCATCAATCTAGTAGGCAAGATTTGGTGGTAGTATATTACTTACATTACAACCTCGATTATAATTCACTAAATTACTTTCTGTGCGGCATTCGTTAGTCATGCGGTGCGATGCGAATTCGATAAACTTTCATTTAATTTTCATATATTTTATAGGTACTCGCGTGCTCAGCCGGATACTGATCAATGCTGTTAGCAGTACAAAGTGGTAAACGAGTTTGAATAGAATAAAATATGATTGTAATTGTATCGAGAGAATCAAAATATAATAGATAGAAAATTACCAACTTTTTGATATTACAACTATCTGTTGAATACACATCAGTCTACTTTTTCTCGATAAGTTATAAAAACTAACAATGTATCATTAAAGTAAGTGTATAGTATCAAAATCAACAACAAACATATTGGTAAGTAAAATCGACGAGTGCAGATAAGTGATGCAGATCTTTTTATGATGCAATTACTAGCGTAATGATTATCATCATCCCAATCACACATTACACTGTGTGTAGAGCATCTACAATACTACTCTTTGGACGCATATTATTATAATTTTAATAACTACCAATGCATCTGATTAGCCCAATTTATGGCTTGTATTGCAGCTCTATCATGGATAGAATCAGTCACTGCGCTTGTGACTAATTTAGCTCTATGGTAATTAGATTCATATTATAACACCCATAGTGTTTTTAGGTATCCGATTTCGCTTTCATATAGAATCTTGTTTACTGTCATGTAATGAATTCCATAATTGGGAATTAAAATATAATTTTTAGTTGATGCTTGTAAAATTAATTAAAACTTATCGCACCACGCACAAGATATCAATAATGATTTTCCTACAATTGAACATTTTTTCACCAAAATATAGACATATCGAGTGTTACCCCCGAGTCAACTTAGGCTACTAGACAAATACATGAAGCTGATTTAATAATTTTTCTCACGGAATAAGTTAACTTTTTTAATTAGATGTCAATTTAGTCATCGTATGGACTACTTAAGTGGTGTGTGTTAGTAGCACCAGAAAATATAGAATATATCTCTTCATACCCTTTAAGAGTTATGTTGGTCCTAGTCCCATGCAGTTATTGGAGGTTGGGTCACACAGTTAGTCCGAAAGAATTTTTTCGCGCCTAGGTGAATGTTGGCTTGTTTTGATATTTAGTATCGGAGACGCACACATGCCTTTATGGAAAACAGAGAAAGAGGGAGAGAGAGAAAGAGAAAGACAGTTACTCATTTAGTATTTTTCTTCAGAATGACATACTTTGATATTTTACATCTTAAATCGCAATTAAAAATACGTTAAGTCAACAAAATACAAAGCATCCACTCATCAGCTGCGAATAAGTGAAACCATCCACTCTTAAAATTTAAATTTAAAAATTTCTAGAAATACTCACGAATTTGCTTGGATCTGGAAATATTTGATACCAATTACTTTCAACAAGGAAGTTTCAAAAGTTAAACTCACAAACTAATAAACAGAAAGTTATTAAAATTAATTCCATCCATAGGTAAAAATATATTAACACAATTTTATTCCTCAGAATGATTATAGAATAATAATAACACCTGGTTAAAAAAAATTTATTATACATTGAAGCCTATCAGAAATTATTCAAAGTTCATTTATCATAAATTTATTTTTTAGACGTAGTTAACATTAATGTAATGTATTTTAGATGGTTTTCTTCAAGGTTTTCTGACAAATTGAAAAAATGTTTATTCTTTGTGTTGCTATTTATCTTCTACGAATACAATAAAAATCCACTTGACAGATAAATGTTTTTACTTCCCATGCATTTCTTTTACTGACGGGAGCTCTAGGAAATAAATACTTAAGACTTGAAAGGGAATGAGTGGGGATAATGAACGATGTAAATTATTCACTTGCAATGAAATATACAAGTGGAGTGTAATCTCTTTTTGTTATGTACGATATATGAAACGGTAGGTATTGGCAACGAGTTTCTCCTTGGTGTAGTAGTATGGACATGAAAAAACATATTAATCATAATAGATAATAGTGTTATAGTGAATGTAATAAAACACGTAATAGTAAGATGGTCTAAAAAAGTAATCTTTTTTGAGAATAATCAATATTTTTAACTTTAGGAGTTTTGCTAGTTGCAAAATTTTTTTTATTTGAATATGAAATCTGGTTATGACAAGTGTGTCAATATTACTCGTTTCACCATGCAAAATCTTGGAATTTGGCCAGGCGATGAATTAAAAAAACCTTGGCACTCTCGATTACGTTTTTTAGTCCCGGTATTTTTCATGTTATTTTTCATAATTGTTCCACAAACAAAAATGGTACATTTTATCTGGGGGGATTTTAATACTATTCTTGAAATTTTAACCGTGGCAGATATTATTATGGGAGTGGCTCTTTTAAAATTTCTAAGTATATGGAGTAATAAAAAAGGTAATTGATTTTGATAACAATTTAATGAACAACAATCCAAAATTCTTGAATATTATATATGATACAAACAATTTTCAAATAAGAAATTAAACTCAAAATTTTCTAACGCACCTCTTGATTTTTGGTTTGGATTATTTTTATAGGTATGCGAGTGTGTTATCGAATTGTTTTATTTTCATGAAATTTATTATTTATTAAATTTTATTATTAAGTAACAAATCTCTGATAATTCTTTTAATAGTATGAATAAAATTCGAGTTACTATGTGATCTGGCAGAGCAAAACTAAATAATATTTAATGAAACATTTTAGTTTGCCCAATAATTTTCATCCTCTTATTATCAATAGTACAATTGAATAGAGAATTAGCATATTTTCTAAATAATTTTGGTTTACGATAGTAAATGATGCACTGAGTACGCATTTCAGATATTTTTTTTTTTTGTGGAGTAAGAAATTTATAATTAAAAAATGTTTAAGTTAAATTTAAACCGACATCACGTAAAATGAAGTCAGAACTTCTGAATATTTTAGGGTTTTTTCTGTTATATACCGATATGCAAGAAGCTGAACTAACCTTACTATTTTTTTTTACCAGCACATAAGTGTTGTTATATGGTTTCGCAGTATTTATTGGAAGCAATATAACCTCATAACATGTCTAAATTACTTTTGGTAGAATTTCTGATGTTGCTTGAAAAATTCTGGTCATTCATAATCAAAATTTTCAAGTAAAAAGCTTAGTTACTTGCTCTTACACTGTCTGCTCTGAAGCAGATGAAATGTGAATTTAAGACAAACTGTACTTAAATATGGTAAAATGACGTCTTACGTCAAAGTTATACGTCACACAACTGTATGGTAATAGACCTTTAAAAATTCATAAGTTCTTACGTCTTGAACGATTTGAATGATTAACACGTTGAAAAAATATTGTACTTCTCAAACTACTCGTTATTAGTCAATGATATAATCAATATATCAATAAAAATTTGATTCATCTAATATAAAAATGTATTATCATAATAAAAATATCAAAAATGTGCAAGTCACATCCAGTACTGTCAAGTATACATAACGTGTGTAAGAGTATATAAATGCAAGTAATGCATGATCACAAAAATTTACATGTATAGGATTACTGTGCACACTAAAATTCATATTAAATACATAACTTAAAAGCTGTATTTTAATTTTAAAAATTAGTAGTGATCTTAAAGGCTTAAGTGACTTTAAATCGAATAAAATTGATAGCATGATTTCCAAAATATCCAGTACTTTGACATATATGCTTGACATAAGAAAAAAAAGTAATAATACAAAAAAAAACTTTTCCATTTCTTACAAAATTATTTTTAATTCAAGATCTTAAACACCTACTCGTAGAAATGGCAAACGACTGGAAGACTTCTGATAAAAATAAACAAAAAATAATGTGGGAGAATGTTAAATTAATTAACACAATACTAGTTTGCTATTGCATACTAACGTTTGGAACAATTGTGATTTATGCAGCACACATGCTTTTAATTCTAAACTCTTATTTGAAACAAAAAGACAATCCAGTCCTCACAGATAAACCCATGTTTGTGACTTCAAAATTTTTTTTTGACACCCATAAAAGCCCAAAGTTTGAAATTATTTGGCTTTGTCAATTTGTTGCTGCAACTTTTGGAATCGGTGCTTTTGTATCCTTCGATGGTTTTTTTATTCTTTCAATCCTGCATTTGTGTTCACAATTCACCAATTTGCAAATCGATCTCCAAAGCATAAATTTGCATACGACGGAAAGAAATTTCTTAGAGTCTTTGAGACACCTCATTAGAAGACATGTATATCTTTATCGGTAAGAATATATTTTTATAGTAAAAGACAGTACTCTGAATTTCAAAATTTTTTCAAAATGTAATGAGCACAATTATTTTTAAAGGTTCACATGTTGCATTGAAAACAATTTTAATAAAGTATTTCTAGTACAAATGGTCTGTTACTCAGTAACGTTATGCTTACAAGGATATCAACTAGTTTTTGTAAGTATAAAAAAAGTTTCTATCACAGCCAGACAATTGATAATAATATTTTTCATTCGTAGATTTTCAGCACGAGAAATTCGGAGAAAAGTGCAGCCACTATATTTTTCATCGTAATTTTTACCTCAGCTAATATTATGAGTCTATTTCTGTATTGTTTTGTAGCGGAAAAGCTTCGGGATGAAGTAAGACTTCAAAAAAATCAGCATCAAATTTTTTGAGACGTATAAATATAGAGTATATGTGAATATAAATATATATTTTTTCATCAACAAAAATTAGAGCAAAAAGATTTTTTATGCTTCTTACGAAATAAATTGGTACCATTTAGGAGCAAAAGATACTAGAATGTTGTTAATTGCAATGCAATTTTTGAAGATACCATTCAAATTGACGGCTGGGAAGTTTGCCGAACTTTCGTTTCAATATTTCATGAAAGTATGTATGCTGATTTTATTAAATTTTAGAGAATAGTCCACTGCAGTGACCAAAAAATTCTTGTTCAGATATTTTTATCTAACCTTGGTTGTTATCTAAGCCATGCTAGAAAAAATATTATTAGCGAATGTAATAATTAAATCAAGTCAATAATGATGTATCTGAGGGGAACTGCTGCAGAGCATCTTTGGATTTTACTTAAAAATAGTGTTGTAAAAATTTTTGGGGTAAATAAATGTACGTTTATGATTGTGCAATAGAGATTCGCTTCCATGAAGTGAATCAATCGGTATATATCAGTTTAATAGTTATTTATAAATAGAATGAATCGCGGAGACAGTTCACACGGTCGCACCCTAGTATTGGCAGAAGACGACTGCCTAAAACGTTGTCGTCAGTCCGCGACTTCTCCTTTAAATTCCTCTGGAATATAGGAAGAGGAATCATCTGAGGCCACGACAGCCAGTCTTAGCTTTCCAAGGAAGCACAGACTCGGCCACGCTACCTGGCTGTTGTTGAGCGCTGATCACTGGCTTGCATTGTTAAGCCACGTCCGTGATAGTTGTTACAAAATTGAATAAAATTATGCACATAAATATTATTTCCTTACATGCATCTTCCAAGCAAGTCGGAATCGAGAATGATTAAAGTACGCATTTTGGGACGTATATTATAGCAAGACAAATAAAAAGCAAAAGAATCAATTTTAATCAATTTTTTAATAAAAATAAATTTTCCAAAATTGATAAAAAAAAAAAAAAAAAAAAGAATTGATAAAACTAAAATGTTATTGTTCAACGGTGAAAGGTATCCAAAAACAAAACAAATAAGCCCTGTGGGTGAAAATCGATTAAGGGAGTCCTGAGACTCCTGAGATACAACTGCTTCCATACATACATACATACACACACACACTCTCTCTCTCTCTCTCTCACACACACACACACACACACACACACACACACACAGACAGACAGACAGACACTTTGCCAAGATAGTAGATTTCAATTGAGTTCGGAAATACTTTATTTACGAACCGAGAAGTTTACAGCACGAGTCGAAGGCAAAGGCCCTATTTCGTAGAGAAGCTTATTTTTCCATCTGGTAATCCAAAAGCAAGCGGTAAAAGTGCTATTTTGAGGTTAGAAGGCGAAAATAGAGTATTTCGATTCTAAACTTCATAAAACATATTCATAACATGTTTTCTCGATATGAGGCATTTCATCTCAACTCTCCTAGCTCGGCGCGCGAGCGCCAAAACATCTACTTTTTAGCTCACGATTACAACAGTAAAATAAACTCATAAAAAATGTTGAAATTACGTTTCCGCTCCATTTTTTCCTCAGCTTTCCGATTCAACCATCCGTAAAAAAAAAATGAGTTCCTAACCTCAACAAAATACAAAACGTGTTATATCTCAAAAACGGCATTTTTAATATTTTTTTTTATAGTCTAGATCGAAAGAGCAGCTTTTTTTACATCGAACGGGCGGCGCGGTACCTACTGTTCGTCGCCGTATTACTCTCAAACACGAAAAAACTCCTCTCTGGAAAATAGCTATTTCGATGTAAAAAAACTACTCTTTCGATCTAGACTATCAAAAAAAATATTAAAAATTCCGTTTTTGAGTTATAACATGTTTTGTATTTTTTAGAGGTTAGGAACTCATTTTTTTTTTAAACGGATGGTTGAATCGGAAAGCTGAGGAAAAAATACAGCGGAAACGTATTTTCAAAATTTATATGCTTTCATTTTACTGTTGTAATCGTGAGCTGAAAAGTAGATGTTTTGGCGCTCGCGCGCCGAGCTAGGAGAGTTGACGTGAAACGTCTCACATACTTATATGTGATTTGTCGTTTATAACAAAGCTTTCTCTATGAGAAAGCAATTGGAAATGGAGCGTATGCTTGAACCTTGATTATTTATTAGAGTTTTAGAGTTTTTTGATCATAGTAGTGGATGCGTAGAACAAACTTTATCCTTTTTTCGAAATTTTGGCAGGTATTGAAGACATCTGCAGGATATTTATCGATGTTATTAGCCGTAAAAAACAGACTTCAAGTTGAAACTGAGAGGATTCATTTTATTGAGTGAAGATTCATGTTTTTAAAGAAATTATTTTGGAAAGTCAACTGACATAAAGTAATTATTACATTGATGATGTACATTTTTTAAATTACAATATGAGTGCATACATTTACAATTGATGATAAACACACTCTATTATACTTATATATGACAAAAAATGTTTCTAAAATTTGCGTTAGAAATGTTATGTACAACCAAGAATTAGTGGAGAAAATATTTTAGTGTACTAATATTCTTCAAGTAATTAAATATTTTTTAGATGTAAATAAAAAATAGTTATGCAAAATTGAAGTAGTTTCAATGATGATCTTTTTCGAGACTATTTAAATACTGATATAAGCACAAATAATTGAATTAATTTAAATTATACATGTATCTGTAGTTCAACCAGATTGTTGAACAATAGTATCATTTTAACGAAAACTTTTTAATTGATTAAAATTATTAAGTGTTTGAAATATAATCTGAAATACAGTAAATTTAATACTACGTGTGTAATGCTCCTAAGGAATGTGTTGATTTTGATTGTGTGCCAAAAGATTTCTTTTTTTTTTTTTTTTTTTTTTTGTATTGGTGACTGTGGCGGAAACCGTGCATAGGCAACCTCAAAGAAATTGAGGGTAGAGTAAGATTCTTACTGACGTAAACCATCAATCGCTGGGATCTATCTGCTTTACACAACGAAATCCAAAATAACGAGGGAAAAAATGAAAAATTATTATCTCCACTTCATTTTTCATTTTTTAGTTTCAAGTGGAAATAAAAATGGTGTTACATACAGGGATGTCGATGAAACGGGGCTCACTAAAGACCAAGAGAGGAACTTAGCGCTATCGCTAACAGTGAGCCACGAGAGTTAAAAGATTGTGTCTGCTATAGTTTTCAAAGAGATAAATATCTTTACACCATAAAAATCAGTTGTAAATTATCACACAATTAAATTAGTATCAACTTATTATAGTACAGAGCACCTAGAAAGATAAAGTAAAGAATAATAAAAACCTTCAAAAAGGTACATCCTCGGCAAAAAGAAACTTTTTTGGTAACTGGCACGCGGGTTTGTGAATATTTATTGGATAATTCTGTATAGTATATTAGAGCAGTCAAAACTTTCAGTTTATTGCGTAGCATACATATTTAACTGAAACCACAGAAAAGAAAGTTGTGAGATCTATGATTTAACTGGCGAGTATTATTCAACTTGAAACATGCACTACGATTAGTAAAAGAAAATCCTTTTTCTTCCACGCCCGTTGCAAAATTCCACGCGGAGTTAACCGCAAAAAAATTTTTCCACGTGGAATTTTGCAATGGCGACATTTGTTTAAATTTACAAAGAAAACAACATCCTTTTTACTCTATCGGTATTTTTTATAAACTATAAAATTTGCCTTCGGTCTTATAACTATTATCATCAAGAAATAACTGTGTTCTATATCTTCCTATGTTATATAGTTGTAAGGATTTGACTAGTGAGCTTCAAGGGAGTGAGCGGCAGAACCGCCGCCATTTCTTGCAAATCCTGTTAGGACTGTATATCTAAATATATACCTTGCAACAAACAAACAGACGACGCCCTGTGTTAATCTTATGGGATTCTGGCAACCAATCAGCTACTGTTCCGCATTCTGCCGCTCACTCCCTTGAAGCTCACTAGATTTGAGTATTAGCTAGGCTTCCTGCCCCCCTGGCCACTCCTGTGCCTGCCTTGCTTCCTTGGACACCCTCTTGGATTTCCTTGGCCCCTTGAATAAATTGACCATGATTTTCTAAAAATGTTTTTTTTTCACTTTAGACACTGCATAAGATATTTCTAACGTAAGTATTTCGACAAAATTTTTTTTTTACCGGTACAAAGCTTCCGCTATGAGAAAGCCAAATTCTTTATTATTTTATGTACGAATAAAAAATTCAGTATTTACTTGATAATTCACTATTGATAGTATTTACATAAACGTCACATATATTGATATGTTTATCAGTTTTTTAGATAAAAATTTCGTCTCACTCTTATTGTTAGAATGATATTTTATGTTGTTTATCGGTAATTATGTGATTATAAACATATTTAACATATATATATTATACAATATGAATACATTAATATTTGTTACATTTTTTAAATAACACTCATATTAAGTGATTGTTAATAATAAAGTCAGCGTAAAATTAATGAATATCAATGTGCGCAAAAAATTAATGTTTGTATTATAAATACCTCGTGTAATATGACTAACTCGTGATCTTTCTGCGTTTGATTTGTAAATATTAAACACGCTAGCAGTCTTTATTATTCGAAAAAAAATTTTAAATTTTAACTAGACATTCTTGTAAAAGACTAGAATACACTCTACCATTAATAAGCACACTGAAAAAAAAGAACGGTCAGTTAAGCTTGGCTCCGTGGCTGTTGGTGCTGTAGAGAACCAAGTAAGCCCCTATCAAGCTAGGCCAGCCTTAGAGTCAAGTAGATTCTACTTGGCGCTGCCAGGCAAACGTGACCG
>JAPYYV010006691.1:0-15826 GCA_030522625.1 Copidosoma aretas | reverse complement strand
TGTGCAAATAAAGTCATGCTCCAATTACCACTTTGTGTACTTGCGTCATTATTGATTTTTGACTATGGAGCAAGTGTTTGGATGTTTTACCTTTTACATAAGTAAAAATAACCCTTAAAATGAAAAAAATATGTAATCTGACACCGAAGAAGTTTAATTTTTTTTAAATGTGAATACAAAATATCAGTAAATGTCGGAATCGAACAACAACGGCCGGGTGGTTACAAAAAATATAGCAGATAAGTTTGCAATACACAGGGGTTGAAACGTCAAAAAATCACCCCCAACCGAGAGTTTTGCGACTAACTCGCGGTTAGGAAAAAATATTGATCTCAATTTTATTATATTTTTTATGGTCGCTAATCATAAATCCACCGTTAAATTTTAAAAATTTTTAAATGGTAAACATAAAATGGCTGAAACAAAATGTGGACAACAGAAATTTTAGATTTTTTTTCCAACTATGTACGATTGTCCGATTTTAATAAATTTTTTTGGAAGTTGTAGGTAACAGCATACAGAATAAGCAATAAATGGTCTAAAATAAGACAAAAAAATTTTAAGGGGTCGTAAAAACAACCCTTTTAATGGAATAATATGTAATCTGACACCTGAGCAGATGCATTTAAATGGGAACACAAAATATTGAATAATGACATAATTGCACAACAACGGTCAGGTGGTTATCTAAATAAAAGTAGAGGGACAATTTACGATACACAGGGGTCGAACTGTCAAAAAATCACCCTGTACTGGGAATTGAAAATATAATCACTATGGGTTTGACATTTTTACAATTTGTGTATTACAACTTCACATGTCAATAAGTATTGTGTCACTAAACAGTATAAGCATCGTAATGTTTTGGTATGCCAACTGGTACTAACTGCTAAAGCACATGCAAACTATGGTCAGTGTCGATAGTACCTAACTCTCACAGCTTGGATATGTACTTTTTTCTCACAGTTCCGCTCGACCGCTTGTGGTCAGTGGACGTGTCTGTTCGCCTCTCCTCAAGTGTATCGCGCATGTGCAGTTTTTAACAATCGACCCTTTTTAGGGCTACATCGAATCTAGCTGTGTGACGTCAGAGAAGTCAACTCCGAGGCAAAAATCCTGGAGAAAGTTCGTCTAAAAGTGCCAGCCGTCAAAAAGGTATTCTGCATGCGCAGATGCAATCGAATCTGGCCTATCGTCGTGGTGCACCTGGACCCTGCAGACCCAAAAGCAAAGTCTATCTTCAACATTCAGTCCATCGGAGGCCTCTGAGTAAAAGTCGAGGCCAAACGAAAAAACAAGCTGATCCCGCAGTGCAGACGCTGCCAGAAATTCCATTACACAGTAAATTACTGCCACGCCGCATGGGTCTGTGCCTTCTGCACGAAAGACCACGCTACTCCTGCCTATCCCACAAAGGATGACAAATCAATCAAGTCCACCCGCGTCAACTGCCAAGATGACCACTGGGCCACGTATTGTGGCTGCTCTAAGTTCCCAAAAAAGGAGATTCCTCAGCCGAAAACACAGCCGCCGCCACAACAGCTGACTACAGCCTCTTCTTCAAGAGTTTCATTACAGCACGGGCGTGACATCCTCATCCTCGTACAACCTTACGGCTACCCTTACGTAATTCCTAACCTGAAATTTTACGTATCTGCTGTGACTTTTACTCAACAATTGTAAAATCAGATATCTTTATCTATCTCTCGTGTCTCGCTCTTAGCGATAGCGCTAGCTAAATTCTTACTCCAGGAATTCAGCTAGCCCCGAACTTTCGGTATCCCAGTATTTTTCCATCTTCTTTATCTCTGCTTTTTTTCTTCTTTCGTTCTTCTGGGTTTCAGAGCGTTTACGCTGGTTTACCCTGTCGGTGGATGGTTTAAGTAAGTAAGAATCTGATACAGCCCTCAGTTGTTTCGAGGCAGCCTATGCAAGGTTTTCTTCACCGGCGTCCATAAAAAAAAAAAGAAAAAACAAGTACTTCTTTCTAAATGCAAACTAGACACAAAATTATTGATGAGAAGTAGCTTTCTGTCATTTTAACCACTGTGTATTGTAAATTAAACCTCTCTGTTTTTTTTTAATCATCCAACCGTTGTTGTTTGACTCTATCATTGATTGTCATTTTTAATGCTTATTCTAATAAAATCTTCTTGCTTAGTCGTCAGATAACATATTTTTCGTGTCATAAAAATTGTTTTAACAAATCCTGCAATTCATTTTCTATTTTAGACCATTTTTCCTATTTATGCATGCTTTTACCAACAACCTCTAAGATAATCTATCAAAATCGGACAATCGTACGTAGTTGACAAGACAATCCAAATTTTTTGTAGTCTTTGGATAAATATTTCTTACTTAGCGCGAATTCGACGAAAAACTCTCGCTAAGGGGTAATGTTTTGACGATTCAAACCCTGTGCATCGTAAATTGGCCGTCAATTCTTATTTTGGTAACCACCTCACCGTTGTTGTTCAATTTTGACATTATTTAATTTTTTTTTTCTTATCATTTAGTAAAAATGTATCTGCCTCGATAGATACAAGTTTTTTTTATATTTCGGACCATTTTTTCCATATTCTGTATGCTATCACCTACAACCTCTAAAAAAAATATTCAAATTGGATGATCTTAGCCGGCGCAATTTTATTGTTGCACAAACAAGTCAGTTTCGTCACACTGTGCACCCTTGCTGTCGCGGCCTTGGAAGTGCCACGTACGATATGTGGAGCACATCGGTACGCGCACCTTACCCTTGAGAGTTGACTAATTATCTTAGAGTTTTGGTAAGGAAGGATCGCTCACGAGACGAGCAGGCAACAGGTTTAGTGACTAGAAGTCGGAGGAATAAGTCGGAGAAGCAGAGAGAGAGAGAGAGAGAGAGAGAGAGAGAGAGAGAGAGAGAGAGAGAGAGAGAGAGGGTAGTAAGTTGTGAGTCGGATCAGTAAAAAGACGCGAAACAACTACAAATAGAGTGGGTCGAGCAGATCTACTTGCGACTTTTTCCTCGTTAGTTATCAAGTAAATGATCATATTAACTTTTGTCTTATTAATATTCCAAGTACATGCTAGCCTGGAAAGTCCACGTACCAGTAGTCATGGTTCAATATTTTTAAACGTAATATAGTATTGTTTCGATTTTATAATATTCTGTCGATGGTACGATATTTTTCACATTTAAAATTTTAAAAACCTAATCCATCATAGTAGTACCTGAAAAATAAAATCATTTCTGAAAACAATCTTAGAGAACAATTATTTACTACCTTTATGCAATTTCGTACCAAGTGAGCTACAACAAGCAAACGTTGTATGGCAGTTTGTTGAATGTTGGATTAATTTATTTTACAATGTGATTAATAATTTTAATAAATTAAGAAGCATTCGTCTTAAACATCATGCTTGATTTTCTACGTACATTACTAAAACTATAAAGAAATATACATACATTTCATTTAATAAGGATACTAGGGGGCTCCGCCTCCTGCGCGCTTCTCGCGCCAGCCCCTATCTATTAATCAAACAAATTAATTTCTATTTTTTTTGAAGATGATAAAATGATAAGCTATTTTATAACAATTAGTTTTAATTTTTTTAATTTAAATTACTTTTTGATAAATTTTTTAAAAACTTGTTATTACATTTTCTATCTCTCAGCCAGTCTTAACCAATCACAGAACGATTGGAAAGGTCTGTCACGTGACAATAAATCTTTGATCATAAGAAAAATAGTAAGTGTTGCAATAATATGAATTTATTCAAGATTTTTTTGTTTAGTGCATTGAAGTATCAAAAATTGGTATATTTAAAACACACTGATTAAAAATTAGAATAAATTTACGTAAATAAATATAAACATGCATGGATATTGCATTTCACAAGTAAAGAGCCATGTATTAATTGTCTCAAACATAGAGCATACAATAGTTTAGAAAAAAAGAGTTGAATTGTAGTAAAATAGCGTATATAATAGATTTCGTTTAATTACAAAGCATATAATCATTAATCTATAGTTAATTATCAACACTTGTATACTCTATTGAAATTTACTAGTATTGAGTATAAATTATGACTAATTTAGAATGTTATATTACAGATACGTAGTTTTTCACAAAGTATGGAGGAACGAAAAAAGTTTATAGCATCACTGATGGTCCTACAAAATGAGTCGGTTATTGAGTACGATGTCACTGCTTACAGAAGAATCTCTTTGCTCTTGGAACATGCAGAAAAATATTTTGTCTTGAACTTCATGTTACCATCATGTTTTCCTCGTGAGCAATTTACCTTGTCCATGCATAGTATGCACCACATAGGAGAGCAAAATGAAATTTGTTCTAAAATGGTCAAGAATTTTCCATTTTCTCCAAGATGGGAACCGAAAAAAATGATTGGAAAAGTACTAGATCACGTTATTGGCAGGGAACTCAAAACTTTCTTATAACTTTATACACAACATTTTTATAGTCAGGATTGATATTTAACTCAGGGTACCTGTGTATTTTAATCTTAATAATGTGGACACACTAATTATCAAATAAATATTTCTATACATAGCTATTCATATGTTACTTGTTTTTGTAATACTTCTACCTCTCCATTACTTATCTGAATATTCTTTTCTAGAGCCATCCGAATGATAATCTTAAAATAGCTTTCAAAATATTGTAAGGTAAAAAGGCATCATAGATACCATTACTTTGATTGTGACCGTGATCTTCTAGCTTGAATCGAGGTTAGATCAAAATTTTTTTTTATTCCGGATCTTGAAATAACACCAGCGTTTATATTTATACAGGAATTCGAGACGCTTTATTGTATGATTCTTAGAAATAAATATAGTTGCATAATTCTAAGCAATAATATATAAATAATCAGATCGAATAAGTTTTTAATACAGAATGAGTTGATTAAAAGTTTTCGACAGGATGGCTTAAGAAATAGCATTTGTTACTTTGACTTTTACTATATATACAATTCAAAGATTGACTGAATGTAGCACGTGGAAATCCTTATTTATATTCGGTAGGATAGTAGAATTATAGTCGTCTTCCGTCGTGTTAACAAGGTGTAGGTTTTATCAACGATCACTTAGGACCAAATAAATAGACACAGATTTATTCAAAACAGCGATGTTTCGCTGGCTATGGGTTTCCCAGTGATGTTTTCCGGCTTTCTTTATTCACTAAACAACAAGCAGCACCATACATATAAAAAACTCTTATAAAATAATTAAGTTAGGCAAAGACAAAACTGAAAAACTTTACAAAACTGAAGTCATAAATAAGTAATCTTACGGTGACTGTCCATACAAGTATGTAGGAGTTACTGGGCTAGCGTTAATGTACTTAATAAATGAACATGTAAAGTTTCACAAGAAAGATTCCTCTGTGTCGGAGCAGATTCTAAACTTATTTCCTTGTTTCGCATAAATATTTTATATGTATGGTGCTGCGTGTTGTGTAGTGAACAAAGAGAACCTGACGAGGCTGGCAAACCCATAGCCAGCGAACAAAGCTGTTTTGAATAAATTTGTATCCATTTATTTGCTCCTCAAGTGGTCGTTGATAAAACCTATACCTTATTTTTATTCTTGGCTTTAGGGGTTTCGAGATTTTGGCCTCCAAAAACTTTAAGAATGTATTGCTGGAACGGCCCACTCTCGCGATGGAAAAGATTGAACAGCAGGCAAAAGGAGGCAAGACAAAGAATTTCACTAAAAAGGGAATTTGATGAAAAAATCGATGTAAAGTCTCATTACTACAATCAGGATCTTGCATGAAAAGTTCTATTTGGTCCATCTTGTATAATTTTGAAAAACAATTGACACGTATTTTTCTTTTTTTTTTTAATTAAAATTAAAAAGATATGGTACCTTAGAATTATGGTATTTTAAAAGTTATAGAAAACACCACATGTATGTGACGCTGTCAAACATACGTTACATATGATTTTACAATTAAGTGCAAAAAAAATTAGATGAGAAACCTTAACAACTATAGACAACTTTTAAAGATATAGCGTTTTGAAAAGAGTATCAAACTTACACATAACCTCAAATAACGCAGAAACAGTTCCATGGAATCGGCTCAGAATTAAACAAAGTCATCATTATACTAAAATTAAGTATTTCTGAAAGATTCAAGAAAAAATTTATTTTTACTCGAGTTATAGTAAAAAATCAAAATGAATGTTTTTAACATTTGTCATTGTGACGTCACATACACAAGGAGTTCATCTATAGCTATAAAAAATAGATTATCTTCATGGGGCTAAATCTTTTTCAGATGCCACATTCACCGCAGCATGCAGGAGAACACAAAAACAAGCGTCAGTCAAAAGGTGAAGGAAAACAAACTCATCAGCTCTCGGCACGAAAATCAGTAACATTACAAGCCGTTTTCTTTCCAGGCTGTTTTCTGGCCAATACACCAATGTTTCAGGTTTTGGCCTCAGCAATCTTAAATAATGTATTGCTGGACTGGCCTCCTCTTGTGATGAAAAAGATTGAACAGCACACAAAGGAAGGCAAGACAAATAATTTCACTTAAATGAGAATTTATTGATAAAATAAACATAAACTAACATTACTACAATTAAAAATTGTATAAAAAATGTGTATGAGCGTGTGTGGAGCATATCCGGTTCGCTCGGAGGTGGTAATGCGAGAGTAAGTGCCAGCCGACCACATGACCCAGTGCATTCGAAGCTGCTGGGCTAGAGAAGCCTCCCTTCTCCTACTGGCCAGAAGCGGCCGCTGCCAATTACGCACAAGCTACCTGAGTCTCGTTGCTGAGACCATTCACATGTAGTATTGTAAAAGCATATACAAAGGGCGTCAAATCCTATAATTTAAATCGTATACTATTGAAGGGTTAAAATAATATTTACACATTATTAAACGGTTGCTTGCAAGCCTAGTATGGCCGAAAAATAAAAACGAACGCAGTTTGTTCTTCAGATAGTCAAATAAGTAGTTATTAAAATGAAAAAAATTATATCAAAGCGTGCGTTCAGGTATTGTCATAATATATGAATATCCATAGTCTTGTAATGTGAAATTCCTGGCCTCAAACTAGGTTGTTTTTGAATACATCATAATGACCTAATGCCTATTACCTCGTCCCTCCACTAAATCTCTTCTTCTCTAGGTAGTTTCTGCCGGTAGTTGGTTTGGAAAACCCAGCTACTTGTATATCGCAACTATTTGTGAAAAGAAAAAGAAAAAAAAGGGGCGGAGGGTGTTACAGTATCAAAAATACACCCATGACAAACAATGAATTTTTTGGCGCTCAGCGCAATTTATTTAGCCCAATTAGGTTTCCAAAACTGAAATGGGAGACAGGGTCCAATTTTAGTCGAAGTATCGTCTAACTCAACGTTTTTTTTTTTTTTTACTTTTTCGTTTAAAATGTCAAAAAGACGTTTACAACTATCTATGATGAAATTTTAATTTTCGGCGACTCTGACTTTAGGGACTCAATAAATAAACAGCATACGCTTAAGCCATATATAAGTTTTTCTTGTTAGCTCTGGCTTGACTTTCCCTTCCTCCAGGTTAACAAACGAGGACTTCGTAGCAGCTACTCTTATGCCTGTTATTCATACAAAACTCCAACATACACTATCATATGTATATAATACTACTAGTATCACTAAAAGAAAAAAAATGGCTGCTCCCTCAGACAGATTTCTTGTACATACACGTGCGAGCACGGTAGCTGCTTCTTCGCCCTGGTTTTCTAACGTACCCACACACATACGTACAGATACACACACCCACACACTCGGTACTGTGTCCCCACGCAACGTCTATGACTCGTTTTGATACTACGAATTCACCATGCACCTCTAGTTACACGATTACTTAGCCCTGGCCCTGAATTTTCCCCCCCTCTCCTTAACAACCTCGCCAGTAGCCTTTGTTGTCTAAACTCTCACTCTTGTCTATAGTCTCCTTACTTCAATCTCTCCTTGGTACTTTGTCTTGGCATCCGGCTTGGATCATCATATTAAATCCGTTGAACGTCAATAGCGTCATGCCATCTTATCCCTATCTCTTCCCTAAGTCCGTCACCACCCTTATTTTCGTTTGAGTCTGACGTAATCCTCAACACCTTTGACCGCCTTCCAAAACTAATAAAACTTATTAGCACAAGAAAAAATTAAGTGATACCAAGCTTACAATGATCTCGCATCGACTAACTAAAATTTATAATTTCTCTTTTGAGCGCTTTCACACCTCTTCGTGCTAACTTAGTGCTTCTCGAACGACTAGCTTGCACGCGCATGTAAAGTGGCATTGCCAATCCTCTGCTTCTCATGAACGTGCCCCGCATGCTTATTGTTACTAATATCTCTTATGGTTTCAGCCTAAAAGCTATATCACGTACTTGCTAGTTCCGCCTGACGTTTAAACGACTCTTGCATGATCTACTATCCTTTTTTTCTCCTTCTCTTAGACGTACACACATACAGGCCTACACCTGCCGTTTTTATTTAGTAAGGGCTTCTGCTTTTGCAGTGCGTGCCTCTCTTCTTTTTTCTCCTCAAATTTGTCAGTGTCACCAAAAAAACACGCTATATTGCGTTGTTACGTCGCACAGTTAGACAAAATAATAAAATTTTCATCAAAACAAGATTGCTCCCGACACAATACATTCTGAACTAAATGATTTTTTATTTTTATTTTAAAGGTTTTGAATAGCAGATTTAGAGAGATAAGTCCAATATAATGTTACAATACTGAGATGAAGGTAAGGAAATGGGCAGCGGAAACCCTCTCAAGTGCTCAAAAAAAAATTTCCGCAGAAATCGTTTTAATTATAACCAAACGCGAACAAACTATCTTTAAACTTTGCAATTAAAAGACACCATAACTACAAAGTTCTGTTGAGTCTGTAAGATTCTAGATTGTAGCAGAAATATAGCGCTTAGGACATAAGAAAATATGCATGACTTTCATTTTTTCTGCATAAATAAGATTGTATCCTGAACGATCTCTACCAAATAACGATAAATTTTGTATACACAATACATTTAATACCTTAAGGTATATTATCTTCAAATAATAGTAGACTGAATGTCAAGTGACTGAAGCCTTTTGATTCCTTGTGTGATTGGTCTGGACCAGTGATGCCAGACGGTGCCTTAACAGGGCTTATTATAGAGACTAACAACAGCTGACTCTCGTTGCTGTTGGCCAGAGGCGCTAGAGTATAGCTCAAGAGAGAGTTCAGTGGCTCCGCCCAAGCCTTCCTCACCAAGGATTCCCTAAACATATGTATGTATATAACCCAAGGCCGGAGCACAATTCATATACTACATCGATGCTTTCGCCAGAAATTGGTACAGCAGGCAAGCTAACTAATGTACCACTCCGTTTTGCTGCGTGTCCCTTTAAATTTCAGCTTGGTCTATTTTAACTTTATTTTTTATCTTTATGAATAACTTTTTCTAAATAAATAAAACATTTTAAGATTTTGAAAAAAAGTTTTATTTTTGTATTGGCCTTCTAGTAAATTATGATTCATAATTACTTAACAGATATCCAATTCTACTCTGATTGTCATGTATTTACAACTTAAATAATAATCTTGACTGTTTATCCTCAAGTTCGGTGAACATAATAGTACTGTCACATACAGTCGATTAACAAAAAATTCTAAAAACTCGGCTGCTTTGAGTTATCTTTAATTGTAAAATTATTCATAACTTAAGCTGTCTATCTCCGAGCAATCAATATGCTCGACTGCTCGCATCTCTATTTAATCAAATTATGATTAATGATAAAAGCGCTTAATCGTAATAAAACCGATAGACTGGTATACTTGCGCTGTTACTTATTCAGGTTACTATTAATTATTATTGCGCTCAATCGTTATAGAACCGATAAACTCGTCTACTTGAGCTGTTAATTATTTAAGCGTTCAAATACAAAACAAAAAACAGGTTTGGTTGCGTAAGGATACCTCATATGTTGAAAAAAATTACTCCATAAAATGTACATTACCACAATTGATCGAGAAAATTCTAATTCTAATAAAGACGTTCTTATTAGGTGTATTTGTCGACTATTAAAAAATTTACCGAATCATTCGCATTTTTTTGCTCCTTCCAAGATGTTTTATTTTTAACAGCTTAATTAAAGCGAGAAAACCAGTCCACAAAATTACTAAACTAAGTTATCGAAATAATAAATGTGTAGAGAGCTCGCTATTATCATTATTTCTTTAATATTTAATACGTTACTGTCATATCTGAGTTAGATAATACTCATATCGAGCACGCTCCACGGTCGCCGAGATTTTTAGTTGAATGTACACCTTCGTTGTACATAATAATCGTGCGACGGTTAACAGTCGCAATCCGTTCGTTTAAGTTTGTAGCTTCTACCAATTCGTCTCACGACTACTTTTAAACAGTTTTATCATAAACGCAACATAGCATAAATATTATAAAGAAATGTTGTAAAAACTGCAAAATACTAAGGATGCACTTGTGGATGTGTTACTGGAAAATGAAGAGGAAGCAGAGGCCAAACCAATTTCCAAAAATTAAACGGTTCTTTGATTTTTTCGAGCTTCTATAACAGTAATTTACTGTAACCCATATTTGTGTGCATCATGATAAATTTCTGTGGTTAAACCATTGTATGTATGTTATATGACTAAACCACCATCTTCAACGAAAAAATAGTGCATATTCCAGAGGACAACAAAAACTGATCAACCGCGAATTTTCGACTTTGGGTAGAAAATATTATATCCCAGGGGTGTACTACGAAAACGAGATTAACGCTATTGTAACGTTCGTTAAAAATAAAGATAATGAAAAAATGAACATCGCTACAATACGTGCTTCAGTTGTAGAGAAATCCAGTTAGCAACTTCAAATCTCGGCGACCGTGGAGCGTGCTCGGTAGGAGCGTATGTTCGCTTCAGTGCGTGACATTACCGATGAAGCGGTGGTAGAGTGCTATCGAGTGACGTATTGAGGCACCAATAAACATTGTTTTTTTAAGGACAGAAAAAACAATTGGCCATTTAAACATTTTTACCGTGAACCTGGAGCCTTTAACTAGTGCTGGCCAAGTTTCAAGTGTCTACGTAAATTATATCAGCAAATACGAGTAAAATGTATAAGTATGGTATATCAGCTTCTATATGTCACACAATAAACTTTTTTATTTTAAATTCTAAGTTGAAAATTGACGAAAAAAAGGTCAAGAAAATTTTTGTCGATGAAAAAAAGTTACTTAAGAAAGATGTTAAAAATTTGGCATATCAGAAGAAAACAATAATACCTACCGATTCTAATATGTTTAATTTTTATCCTATTCAAAATCGAAATTCTAATTATAAAAATAATTTTATTATGAGTTTTTAATACTGTTTGATTTTTGCGTTTTTTAAGTTCGGCGCTTTTTCTAGGTAGGATTGTGGGGGTTTATGTTATTTCCTACTGTAAAGAGAGAGAAAAGGATGTTTAGTCCCGGAGCTGTTGGTGGACTCATCAGTAAGGCTAACCCAACAGTTCCTGCCTTAGATATCGGAGGGGTGTGACGATGATGGATAAAAACGCGCCTGTATATTAAACGAATAGATATTTAGCCACTTAAGGGTAAAGCGACTTGGAAAACTTAGCCATCTGGCAAGTGAAGCCTGAAGCACGGGATGGTCGCCACATGATTAACGATTTACTGAATTTTAAAATTTCGTATCTTTTTTATTTAGAACCATTTTTTTTCGAGATGTATAGAAAAATAAGTAAAAAAGAAATCGATTCCGCAATTTATTTTGCAGTACCATTAAGAGAGTAACTGAGATACCCTAATATCTGCAATAACACCTTTGCACTCGTTGAGATCTTTTATTTAAGGGAGTTTAATACCTCGCTATAGTCCATGCGACGCTCGTGGAAGTTTGGTGTGTCGTCTGTCTCTCTTGCTCTCGTATGACAACATAACCTTCAGTGGCATTTACAATACTTATTATTTAATTTCTCCGCTAGCAAGTACCCTCGAGATGTTTAATAAAATTTAATTAGATCATGAGATATTTTTTTATCATTGATATGTCATGCAATGTTAACTGATAAGTTATAAGTAATACAAGCAAGCAAATCTGCGATTTTCCATATGGTTACGCGTTTAATTTTGTCAGTACACAAATATTTATTTCTCTGTTTTCAAGCCATCCCATGTCTTGAAAATTTAAATGGGTTATTTTTAGGCTATTTTTCATTCGTACCTGATAATTTTAGCTCGATTGCAATGTTAATTCTATTTGGTATAAAACTCCCTTAAGCCTACATTCGTCAACTGCTGTACAGGTTACTGTAGAAATTCTCTGACTCATTCCCCGGTTATATCTAGGCATGTACGCAGTAAAGCTATGACGATCGAAGCAGAAGATGGGGTTCTTCTGCGTTTTGTGACATGACCGTAATATGTGTACGGCTCCGCATCCCTGTAGGTCTGTCGTCAGATCGGGGTTAGTCTGCCTCAGCATTTATATATGTATATATACTAGTGCGTCTTTACTCCCTGCGCGCTCCGCGTGCTAACCCCCCAATATTGATGAATGAGTTAAATCAATATTTACTTATAACTATTGCAATTCAGAATACTATTATAATTCATACAAAATAATTTTTTTTTAGTAATGTTATACAGTAATATTAATAGATTCGTATTTCGATCAATCAAAATTAGGTTTTTATTTATTTATTTTAAGCTTCGCTCCTAAAGATTCTGTACATACAAATTCTTGAAAAAGTTCGTGATCAACAGATAAAATTAGTAAAATTCTGATTCCACTACTTACTTTCTTCATAGATTCTGTATTATTTCTCGGAATGAAAAATTTATATCGTTTTATCACAAAATATTTTAATTTTGTTTGACCTAACATTGCTTTAATTTGAAGAAATGATTTATGTACATTTTTTTCTGTAAAAATTAACTTTTGTATTTCATCCATCAAAAATCTCCGAATCACTATTTTTATACTATTCTACTTTGCTTTTGTTACCACTTGTATTTTTACTAACCTATTGTCATCTTAAAATCCACTTATTGCGTATGTTTGATGACAATAAGTTTGTTTATATACTTACATTCAAGCTTCAAATCTTTCGTATTACGGCCCATGTTGACTTCTTTTTTTTGTATTTATTAATTTTAAATGACGCTAAATAACGCTGCCGTTTATGAGCTGTTAAAGTACACCTGGATCATTTTAGTAATTTACTATATTATTTTTCTATTATGTGTATGTATAGTATAAATACTCTGCAAAAAAGTTGGCTGGATCTTCTCCTTACCTTTACTCTGAACAGCGCCCCAACTGCTTGGTGCTCTCGTACTCTCAAGTTGTGTGAGCTGTTTATCCAACCTTAGAGAACAGAAGCATCAAGCAGTTGGTGGCGCTGTTCATAGTTATGTTGCGGAGACAGTGAGACAGTCCACCCAACTTTTTCCCAGTGTATGTACATTTGTTTTGCGTCCGGTCACTCCATTCCACTTGCCTATTGTTTACTACACCGTCGACTCTGGGTCATTAGGAAGTTCAGTTTATTACACTATCTTTTTTGGAAAATAAATTTATTGGACGGGCGCATCAGTTATCTACTTTCGGTTGAAACCTTGTGTATCCACAGAACTTTAGGAAGCTCTTTACCACTATATATGTACTTTTTTAAATTTATCAAAAGAGTAGTCTGTCAAGATCTGAAAGTAAAAACATTTTAGAATATTAAAGAGGGTTACTTAATGATGCAGAAAAAAATTATGTTACGAATTCTACTATATTGGACGACTCTTCTTTTTATCTTGCAAAAAAAGTCACAAAATATGCGAATCTTTCTAGCTATTTATTCGATTTTTATTTTTAAAGCTTATTGTACCCGCGATGTTGTTTGTCGTGATGTGTCTGGCGAGAGCTGTTAGATGGCGTGGGTGGATGTAAGAGGGGGGGGGGGGGGCGGGGAAGGGCTGGGGGGCGGGGGGCGGGAGGGGGGGGCGGTAGGCTGTAGAGGTCACGATGAAAAATTTGAGCGGGAGAGACGAACAATTTTTAATAACGGAAACAACAATTTAATTTATCCTTATTTTGTGGTCTGGCACGGGAGATGAAGTAGGGCTACCGTGGGGGCAACAGTTGAATTATGTGTAGGGTGTATGGTTACGTGAAGGGCGTGAAGGGTTGTAAAAGGGCTATCGTTATTTTAAAAAATCCAAGAAAAAAACTTATTCTTATCTCATAATGTTACTTTTTGTAGACAATTGTAAGAACGCTATTACTTTCACCCCACACTAATTAACTGCATAGGATAATAGTGTAAATCAATATAGGTACGAGTAGGGCTTTGCCTCTCTAAGCGCTCAGTGTGCCAATTCCTGATGCCTTGATGATGACTTTCATAAAGTACTTGATTTCTACGAAAATTTATTTGACAACTCACTATGTTTAAATCATAATCATTCAAATACTTTCTAAAAATGCACTGTAATTCAAAAGTGTTTCAATTTAAATAAGTAAAATTTAAAATGTTAAAGCTTATTGCGATTCGTAATCATAATAGAACCTCTTCTAGCGTGGCTTTGGCCCACTGTACTAAATTTGTAATATTGGTAGCGTTGTTTGTTGACGTACTGCAGTAATAAGATTTCAAAATATAAAATAGATGTACTTTTTTGAGTTAGCAACAAATTGTTTTATAGAATTTTGCAACGTTTCATGAATCTATATCCTTAATTAAAAAAACAGTTTTTAAATTAATCATCCTCTTGGCTCTTTTTGGATTTTGATTTTGGAAATCGTTTCTAAGTCCTTAAATGATTTTTTATATAGTCACAAAATACTGCTTTTTCTTTTATTTTTACGCCTGATAGGTGAGGTGCAATCACTCATACAAAAAAAAAGTTTTTGAAGTAAACATTTGCAAATAACTGGTTTGCAGGTCATAAAATCACGAATTTGGAATGATAAATTATAAACAGTGCTAATTGAGTAATTTAGAAAAATGTAAATAAAATGTATTGCAATTGATCCATTAAAACGTTATGTCTTCGAATAATAACAGTTGTATTGTATTTACTTGTTTACATAAGACAAGATAACAATAACATATTAAAATATTTGAATTTTGAGGAATAAAATACTCAATTTTTATGTTTTCTGAAAGTATTACATGATTACTAAAATGATTATTTGAAATGTATATTTTTGACAACATTAATATTATTGTATACGTCTGTTATTTAAAACCGCCCAATAAAACGAGCATCGCAAAACTCTCTATAACTAACTTAGTCTTTGCAGACTAGCCATCAATTAATCCAAGACTATATCCATTCTCTTCTCTTGGAAAAATCCCAAGAAAAAGATCAAAAAGATAAGGGTCAACGGAGTAGACATCGAATGGAGCTACTCCGCAAAGTATCGCGGCGTCATGCTAGACAGGAGACTCACATTCACAAGGTACATCAACTGCACGCGCCTTTGTGCAGTTGAAACCGTTTTTCAACAACAAATCGGTCTCGCAAAAGACCAAGCTGCGCACCTTCAACGCCATTATAAGGAGCATTAGCACCTACGCCATCCCCACCTGGGGCGCTGCTAGAGAGAACAGTCTCAAGGCCATTCAGGGTGCCTTCATGAAGATCCTAAGGTTGGTACTGGGCATTCCGTGGTACATCAGGAACGCCCAAATCTGCAGGGAGTTTAACATCATCGCTCCCATCGAGGTGGCCCCCATTCTCGCCTCCAGAGTCCACGCTTCCATCACGGACCATCCAAACCCTACCATCGCGGCGCTCGCT
>JAPYYV010006690.1:0-14048 GCA_030522625.1 Copidosoma aretas | reverse complement strand
ATGGTTTTAGTGGATGTTAAAGAGTTTTTTAAGGTTATGTCAAAAACCTGACGTGCTGGGGTAAAATTGACCTTGGAATCAGATTCAGCGACCCCAAAAACATATGGTACACATTGTCAGACCCCCAGGCCAGAATTTTTTTTTTTTTGTGTGGCTGTGTTATTAAAGTTTGACGACATAATAGTTATCAGTGACGAAAAAAGTCTCTTGGTATACTCGTTTTTAAGTAAAAACAAAAAAAAATTTATATTTATGTCCCCCATTTTGGATCCGCTATTTTGAAGTTTTAAGGTCTGATATCATAATTGTTGTCAGTGACAAAATAAACTTCTTGATATAATCGTTTTCAAGTAAAATAATATACTTTTCAAATTAATGGACATCATTTTGGATCCGACATTTTAGAATATAATACGCTGACTTAAAATATCTTGAAAGCAATAATATAAACTAACATCCATCGTTTTTTTTAGCTTTAAGTCCTCAATAAGTGGATTACAGGAAATTTAAACTTTCAATTTTCTAAAAGTTTGAGTTCTATAACGGCAGATCCAAGATTGTGAACATCTATCTGTAAAATATATATTTTTTACTTGAAAATAGGTATACGAAGTGGTTTATTTTATCACAAGTAAAAGTTATAATGTCGAACTTTAATAATTAAAAATTGCCAAACCTTTTTTCCATTTTACATCCCCTGCCATATTGAATCCTCTATTTTGAATTTTTACAATCGGAAACCAGATTCGCAATCAGCGACCTTATAAACGTACGATTACAAAGTTGCAATGATTATTTTTTTTTTCTTTAATTTTTCCCGTTTTATGTTCATTAGACATTCTGAGTTCGCCATTATTGAAGTTTATGTAATATAAGAATTAGCGCAAAAAAAATTGTAGGACAGATTCTCCCGAATATCGCTATATTTTTGTTTTGTTTTATATTATAAAATTCGTGCGGGGTAAGATTTTTGTCCATAAAAAGTCGATTTTGTCTTACTGTGCGTCGCGTCGAGCGGATAAACTAAAATAGCTGGAGTAATAAACATTTTTTTTTAGAGCAGAATATGGTAAAACTATAAAGAAAAATGTGAAAATGTTCACGTGCTGGGAAATTGATGGAAATACCTTTAATTCTTACTGGATAACCTTAATTAAAATTTTTTCTTTAAATTTCCGCTTATTTTTTGCGAATAAAATTGCGAAAACTTAATTTTCTGTACTAGAAATAAGTAAAAAAACTAGCACAACCAAAAATATATGGCACTCCAAGCATAACCAATAAATACTGTGAAAATAACCCTTAAGTGTATTTTTGTTTATGTTTTCATTTATTTCATTTTATGAAAATGAAGAAACTTATTTCTTAATCTATTGGACATTATTGCAGTATTGGTACTATAAATAAGTATAGCAGTCCAGATATAAACTTAAAATATTATAATCATAACCTTGAATTGTACTTTTTTATTCATTTTTGCTTTATTTTTACCTAAAGATATAAAAAATCATTCTTAAGTGTATTCAATATGAGTTAAGTCCTGTTGCACATTAAAAAATTTACCGTTCCAACATATCCTCTGACTATTGTAATTATAACCTTCAATTATGGTTCTCTCCAAGTATCTACTTTCGACTTGTTTATACAATTTTAATAACTCTTATTACTGTATCAGAAACAATAATGGTGATTATTTTAAAAATGGTAAATGTTAGAGCATAACCTAAATATACTTTATTATTCACATTCAATTAGTTTTACGTCAAAGCTTTCACTTATTATTCGTTTATAAAATTGTGCAAACTTGTTACTTACTGTATTATACATATGATAGGTATAGTTATATTTAAAACAGTATAACAGTTTTTACAGAAACTTTAATATTTGTATTAATAACCTTAAACTACATTTTTACTCGTACTTTTCTCTTATTTTACATAAAAATGATTGCAGAAATCTACTATATATATTAATAGTGAAATATGAAAGTGTATAAAATGTTATTATTGTTGGGACATAACCTCAAACTATTTCGCTGATAACTTAGAATCATCTTTTTTCTAATAATTTTTGCTTTCTTTTTGTACATAAAATTGTAAAAAATTATTCTTTAATGCATTAAAAAAAACCGTTAATATTAACAAAAACCTGTCGAATACCGCATCAATGTTTTTTATTTCGTAGTTAGTTGACCCATGAATTGTTGCTATTCGTCTATTTTACTACCTATATGAGATATGTTCTTTCTGATTTTGTTAAGTTACGTTGTCACAAAACAAGTTCCAACTAAAATTGTGCATGTCCAAACTTATTTTGGACACAAGCCCTTATTTTTTTACTATTGTCAGTTTTATCGAAAGTGATGATGTGTACCTGGAACCAAACTTTTGGTTTAAAATGAAAAAATACCACTGCTAATTATTTGGTAGAGTTTTCGCATTATAATATTTTATTACTTTATTTTCTAGATTATTCGTTTTATTTTTTTTATTTATTATGTACTCTAGTAAACTAGTGCTTGCTCATGATTGTACGTCCTAATATTGACAAAGAATTAGGTTTCGGCACGATATTATTTTCCTATCATAATCCCGAAAATAAATTGGTCTTATTCTTACTTTATTTATTTACAATACTTTGTCTAAAAATTTCTTATTTCTCATAAAAAATAAAATAATACAATATTATTATATCAAATTATGCTTGAGAATTTTATTTATATTTCTTTAAAAAATATTGTCTATTTTTATTTCTTCATAAGTAATGAGATTGATTATCTGTAAATTTTTTGGCTTATTAGTACATCAGAAATAGCTAGCTGCTAAATATTTTTTTCAAAATGGTTCTAATGAAAAAAGGCGAAAAAAAGAAAATCTTATGCAAATTTATAATTGGATATTTTCAGATTTTGTTTCACCTGTAATATTTTTAAATATGTATGAGTACTTTGCAGTTTTTAATTTCACATCCGCAAATCAAGCAAAAATTAAGAGAAAAATATTATCGAAGGTTATAAATCAAGAGATTTTGTTCAAGATTGAAGTGGCATTTTCTCATTTCAAATGGTTTGCGCTTAATCATATCAAAGTTTTACATGCTCCTTATGAGCCAATGTTTATACGCCGCGTTCTACCTACTAAACTAATTACATGTAAGCTAAAACTAAACTTATAGCTAACCCGACGGCCTCCTCAGTTCACCGCCGGTCGTCGAGAAAATTCCGTCTTAGTATGAACACACACACACACACACACACACACACACACACACACAGAGCCTTATACTCCTTTAAGCCAACACTTCTGTTATCAAGTAAATCCGCCTTTATCTCTTTAATCAAATCGTGAAACTTTGCTGTGAATGGTTTATCAAACTCGTTTATAATTTGTGAAACCATCAATTGTGTTATTTTGTAAAATAGTGTACAAAGGCAAGATAATTTTCGTTTCTTAAATAAATGATGTTCAGTATAAAGCATCCTCTTGATAATTATTTTCCTGAGGTCTTAACTAGTGCATCTCTTACACAAAGTATCTGTAATATTCAACAGTTATGAAATCATAGTTTAACCGTAACAATGTTTGAGATGCACTAGTATTTTACAAAATATAGAGTAAGAAATATTTTTTCTAAATTTTATCTCTAATAACAAGTGAAAAAAATAAGATAAAACGTCTATCAATACATTTTTTACAGGTTATGTATAAATTTTTATACTTTCTTGAGTGCAATAGTACTTACCTAACGTGCAAGATAGTGATAAATGCGTTTCATCAATTTTTATCGCGGTAAATTAGCAGAAACTTAAAGGATAAACATAAACAAGTATTCTAAAGTTGTGTTTCAATACTTTTTGAAGTTATACTTCTATAGGCGCGTTATGCAGGGGAGTAAATCACCCATTTTAAGATTCTCTCTCTCTCTCTCTCTCTCTCTCTCTTTCTCTAAAATGCGTGTCATAAGTGAATTTTCAATTCCTAAAGAAAAAATAAAAAAAAGAACAAAAAAAACCACTTTCCATGAGATTTGAACTCACAACCTCTTGTATACAAATCGAGCACCGTATCCACTTAGCCATGAGCTATAATTTCATTTACAGTTTATTAATTAGTTTATTGTTAAATATTTAATTCATCATGCACATTAACAACAAATTATTTATTTAATTAAATAATTTTTTTCAAAACTTTAAAAGCAAAGTTTCACATTATTTTACTATACGTACAGGCATAAAAAAAGAGAGATAGCCACACCCTTTTCATCAATATTGGTTTATTCATACGTGGTTCTATGGATAAATTATTTGATTTTTATTACGTCTTATTCTTTTTAAATTTTTGAAGTTTAACAACATAAGTGGATCTGCGACCGCTTGAGTCTCACCATTCGGCTTGAGATCCCGCCACATGTATGAGTCATTCTACAAAAACCGGGATCTTTTATGTCCCAGTTGATTAAAACGTCATACAGAGAGATTTTGTTTTAAAAACTTTTTTAAATAAAAAAGAGTATTTTTCTACTGAATTTACAATAGAAATCAGAGCATAAAAAGTATTGCTTCAGTTTTACATGAAAAGATGAGGCTAAATTAGCGTTACGAGATCGTGTCCTACTCCCACATTTTCACTTGTGATGACCCCTAGAAGCTACATACGTATTTTTCATTTTTCCTGCGTTACATAATTTCAAAGATATTGACGTAACAAATATTTTCATGCTCTTGTCGGAGCCCAAAAAAAATTGTGTATAAGATTAGCATGCTGATTGAGTTGCAGGACCAAAATCTGACTAATTTGAAAATTGTACAGAAAATGCTCTGGCACGTCGATATTGTTGAACATACGCGCTCCAATTACAATGTTTTGTATTCTACAGACGTCGGGTGTATTACAGAATTTTATTCCATTGCGATTTGCCAGTGTAACGGACTTGCAAACTCGTCAAGCCAGTCTCCTCAAAATAAAATGTCAGAGCCCGTTAAAATGTAGTATATCTTTGCGTAGGATCGTTGGATTGATTCGAAATTCGAATGGTGTAGCATATGGTAATCTGTTAAAAGTTATTTATATAAATGCAAGGGCAAAGTGTAATTCTGATTCAAAACGCCGTTATCTCGATTTAAAGACAATTATGTCAGAGCCCGTAACGGTCTATTTTTTTGGTCAGAGCCCGTAACGGTGCATAACTCGAAGTATTTCTTGCGAATCGTTGAATTATCGACCCATATTGTAAAGTGTACGTATGCAGATGTTAAATATATAATATAAGTGCACGGGTGAAGTTTAATTATTATGTGGTGCGTGGTACTTACAGTTCGATGACATTATTATAAAAATCTGTACTAGTACAAAAATGCCGTGTATCTTCACGTATTTTTGAATCATTGACTCATATAGTGAATTATCTAAATAAAATTGATAAGTACATACTATATGATTGCAAGGATGAGGCTGAAATTTCATTCAGAGTAATCTCGATTTTAAGATAATTTCATTGAAGCCCGTACCCATCGGTACCCATTATATATAACACATATATCACTACGGCAAATCTCTTTAAGAACACATATAGCAAGGATCAAGAAATTCTAACTTATGACAAATTTTTATTTTTTATAGAGTCGTGACGTACAGTCACACAGTCCCCTGTTACTTGTTTGTACGAGAGAAGCATTTTTGGTACAAAAAAGTAACAAAAACATGATAAACTTATTTTATTTTGACCATAAATAACAAAACCACACATCGCTCGAGAATTAGTAGAACTTGTAATCAACAAATTAAAATAAAATCTATCACTATACGCTCGCTTTAAGTTGAAGATAAAAACATTTTTTTTTCTTTGTTTCTTAAATTAAATTTTCACGAAGAGAGCAAGAAAATATCGATCATTCATGATGTTTTCGATGAATCATAATCAACATAAAAATCATGATAACACAAACCAAACAATACAAACCAGGTATACATCTCGGTACTCTAATGCGATTTAACCAATCCTGGTAGTCATCAAGGTCTAATTGTACATTTTCGCGATTCGAAAAGCTACTAGGATTGTGGTAATCAAAAGAGCTGGGAACATCATATTCTTCCTTTAATATCTTAATAGTCGCCAAAATCCCTTTGTTTTCCGATGACAATGCCATGTTTAATGTGTTTGCATTGATTAGAACGTCCAACGCCTCAATTTTTGGCTTCTTAATTTTTATGCTGATAGACAAATTTTGATAACGCTCTGTAGGTGGTGGTAGTGAAGTAGTAAGATAACACACTGTTGATAGATCCTGTGCAGGATGGGGCTTCAAAATTGAAAATGCCTTTGATGCTTGCGATTGGAAAACTTCCGTTGGTTAAATCGGTGCTGGTCATTTTTTTGGATCCTCGGATGTCTGAATACTTTTGTTTTGCGACCACTTACATCCAAAAAATACCTTGAAGTCCCCCGGTTTTAAGTCATCCCTTAGAAAATTCGAAATTTTTGTGCGAACATTTGGCTTGATAATGCGAAGACTGATAGGCTCAATAGATTCGCGTTTTGCCTGGTGAAACGCAAAAGCCAATATACTGTGCTTTAACATTTTGGAATCGACCTAGACACTTGCGTCGCGTAACCTGGAGCTGGAGAATTGTGTCACAGCGTCGCAAGTGTTAGACATGGTGTCTAGAATAAAACTGACTAAATAGTAAATACACTATTTTGTCTATTAGGAGTAATTGAAAGTCATGAGTCGACCGAGCCTGTGTAAACATGGTATATTGTTATTTTCGTGTCATGACCCGTTAGAACAAATCTCTCAACACGATGGTTCATAGAAAAGCTACATTACGTGAAAACATACTCAGACTCATGTTGTGATCAGTGAAAAATATGGTCTTGAAGCAAATAAATGAAAAGCACCACGTATTTTTTTGTTCTCGTCGTCGTACAGTAAATATGTGTCACCAAAAGTTTTCACTATTCGGTGGATACCCTCATAGATGGCGCAAAACTTTGCAACTTTTTTTTCCGTAGCATTAGACACATTTAATGGTTTAACTAGAACTAAATCGTCTATATAAAAAACAAAACGCTTATAAGAAATTTTACATGTGATTTTAAGCTGAATCTAATTTTTTGTCATAAAATACACCATCTGGTTTTAACACAGATATATATTCTGACCATTTTCTTTTGTGTGTTTAATTTAAAGATAGTTTAACAAGAGTAAATCTCGTAGTTTCATGAATCGTCTTAATAATTACAGAAGTATTTATTTCTAAATAACCATACCATCTATTATTTTTATCGTTTAAACAAGTTCTGAAAAAGCGTGCTCATTCTCGATGGATTCGTTCAAAAATATTAGACTATGGGTGACAAATACTAGAAAATGAGATTTTCATATTTTCTTTTGTTAATCAATCGAGCCATTTACGAGACGTAATCTGCGTGCCATGATCCTGTAAAATTCGGACAGGTTCGCCATATTTAGGTACACTAAACTTACTTTAATTCGTTAAGCGGAATATTTAAACATTTAATTCCTATTGACTGGTTCTATACCATAACCTTTTCGATTATAGGATCTCAAACTTCGCGCTTAACAAATTAAGCTAAGGCTAGTATACGTAGTCATTAAGAATTTTTTTGATCAGATTATAAGCCATGGCACTGCGCATAGGACAAAAAACAACATATTTAGAAAATACATCAATAGTTAATAATATCAAAGATAGTCACTCGAAAATGAAAGGTGTCATTTAGAATTGCTTTTAGGTCTATGATAATACGCAGGGACGTTAATATGACTGGGGGAATTACACCATACATTATGGGTGTAATGCACAGCATACATTGAGAAGAGTATGAGAAGTCTAATCTAAAAAATCAAAAAACTAATAAAGACTGAAAAATCTTTCAAAAACCTTTTTAACTGAATGTATGAAAGTTTTATAGCTATAAAAAAGATTGTGTAAATCAGTTTTCATGTTAATATTATAAGAGTGTCCATAAATATATAATAATTTAGAAAATTCTCTCTGTGATTTGGACTTCTCAATATCAAGTATTCGAACTTTTTCAAAGTCGAAAAAATGTCCCTTATGCATGCAGTGTCTACACTGAGAGACCAATTTGTTCACCATGAACATGATATGCTAACTATTAATATATTACGTTAATGGATTGAGTTGGTATATTAATAGTTAACATATTATCTATATTGTAACAAATTGGTCTTCCAGTGTAGCTAAAACCGATCTTTCATCGTTTTTTAATATGCACTTTTTATCTTCATTTTCCTTACTAACAATTGTCTACAAGTGTGTCCTACATGACTAATTTTACATACACCACATATAATCTCATATACAACTGATCTCTTATTATTAATATCAAGTTTTTGAAGTCCAAATCATAGAGAGAATTTTCTGAATTATTACATATTTATTGGCACTCTTATAATATTAACATGGAAACTGATTTACACAAACTTTTGAATAGTTATAAAACTTTAGTACATTGAGTTATAAAGGTTTTTGAATGATTTGTCAGTCTTTATTATTTTTTTCATTCTTTAGATTGGACTTCTCCTACTCTTCTGAATGTATGCTGTGCATTACACCCATAATGTGTGGTGTAATTCCCCCAATCATATTAACGTCCCTGCGTATTGTCATGGACCGAAAAGCAATCGTGAATGACACCTTCCATTTTCAAGTGACTATCTTTGAGTGATTGTATTCTATGTGTCCGAGTCAAATTTGTTGCTTTAGGCTTTGAGTTCTGTTGAAAATTGTTCCGTGAAATAAATTGTTTCGTTCAAGATGTTATACATTTTAATTTTTAATAATTAGTAATTCCCATACACATGATACGTGAGTGTTATGGTTATCTGGCAATTCTGTCTAGATTTTTTCATACGAATTTTTTCAAATAATTTTTAAATACTTACCATTAATATTTTTCAATGTAAATAACCTTGTTTTCATTAACTTTTTACTTATATATACATAGGCACGATTTGTTCTGAAGAGGCTACCATGTGAGTAGTGAAACGTCGACCATATTCATTTTAAATAAAATAATTGCACTCCATTTTGTCTGTTAATTGACTTTTTCTTCGTTAATAATATATATTTAAATCCAAATTTTGTGACACACAAGAGGCCATAGAAATCTATTGACAACAGATTAAGAGGTTTATTAGTGAGAATAATTGTGTATTTTTCATTATATTTTATCGTAAATATTTTATTGATCTGACGTACATGACAGTTTTTTATAAATTATAAATCTAAATTTTTAATTTCGGTTAAAAAAGATATTCCTTGAATAATTTCATGGTTTTTTTATGATCCAATATGAGGTGCGTATTTTAGCGATGAACGACAATACAAAACTTTGCGGTATCACGAGTTTTCTTTCTTCGTTTTCTTTTTTATATGAATACCCATTTTTTTTATACAAAGCATCGCTTCGTACATCGCTCCGAGCGTATGAGTTTTTTCTCTTTCGCGCCCATTTGCTGCCTTTCTTCGATTATATATCGTTGGTTCAGCGCAATAAAGAGTCAAGTCAGGACGATAAGCAGGAAAGAGCCAAGTCAATATTAAGAGCAAGAAAGAGTCACGTCAGATTCCAGAGCAAAAAAGAGCCAAGTCAGATTTCAGGGCAATAAAGACCCTAGTCAAAATTATGAGCAAAAAGAAGCCAAGTCAGATGTACTTTTTTTCCTTTCGATTTTCTGTTGGCTGCACTAGCTGCATTTGGCCCCTTCTACGTTAGAGAGTATAAACGCACTTAGACAACTAAATAACCCTACGTATAATAGGTAAATTTATTAATACACTATTTAGCAATAAATAAATTATTAATAAATTATTAAAGAATAAATAAATAACCAAAATCTCAATGACCCAGTACTCCAAGCAACTTTAACCACATAACCCTATATATAAGAGGTGAATTTATTAACTAACTCTTTATCTATAAATTAATTCCTAATGAATTATTTAGTAATTAATAAATTACATTTAGTTAAAGTCGCTTGGAGTACTGGGTCATTGAGATTTAGGTTATTCATTTATTCTTTAATAATTTATTGATAATTTATTTATTTCTAAATAGTTAATCAATAAATTTACCTCTGATACGCAGGGTTATTTGGTTGTCTAAGTAGGTTTATACTCTCTATTGTAGAAGTGGCCAAATGCAGCTAGTGCAGCCAACAGAAAATGGGAAGAAAAAAAAGTACATCTGACTTGGCCCCTTCTTGCTCATACTCCGAGCATCATTATAAATGTTTTTTTTCTATCTCTTCTGTGCGCTTTTCTCTAACTTTCTTCCCCTTTCATGTCCGAATACCTCCGCAGTAACACCGAGTCCCATCTTATTGTGCCATGCCGTCGTCTCTCTGCGGTCCCGAAAGCGTCTCCCACATGTTAGTCACCCTTTTTCTATCGACTCTCGCAACCGTATAGTGCCTCTACATATGTTTCCGAGGCCCCGTCGTCTAGTAATATTCTACTATTATCCTTTTTTTTTTTTATTTTGTCTCTCAACATGACTCTTTCCATGCCTCTGAGGATCTTTGCTACTAAGTCTCTGATCTTTTTATTCACCATGAGTGTCCTCGTTTCACTGTTCTTTACCAATCTCTAGTCTCGTGCCCGCTTTTCACTGTTCGTTTCACCTACGTTAATTCTTTTTATTTTCAACGCACTGCAGTATGAGTGCTTCCCAACGACAAAAACGTTATAAAAATTACTTTTTTTTGTCGTGCACCACTCACGCCCACGTCGAGCGCCAAAAAGTTAAGGGTCGGATTATCTACAATTCCCTGTTATGTGGAAAATGCGGAGCTTGGGGGCTTAAATTATAATCGTTAATTATAATTTTTTGGCATTTATCCCTACCCGCTAACAATGTATATGTGTCTGTGTCCTTGTCTATAAGTTTCTTATGAGTCTACCAATCAAATTCGGACTCTAATTTCAATTGCTTTTTAACTTGAAATTTACGTCTATATCTTCGATATCATGTCCTATCATATTCGATAACATTTTTCTATTTCATTGGCCTTTTAGTCTCTATAACTATTCAGCTCTGCGTATCTGTATACAGTAAATAAGCCGTGCAATAAAACCCGTGAGCTGATATTTAGTGCAGCGCTATATTAATACTTTTTTGCTTCCATATAAACTGAAAATATTTTGGCGTGGTCAGCGCGGCGCTCCTACGGTCATAAATACGTGTCGAATAAGTGTAGCAGCTATCAACTCAAATTTTAGCTTAGCAGTTGAGCCGAGCGGGGCAGCTGACGCGGCGGTGCCTCGGACCAGAGTGCTGGGTGTTCCGGTCACGCCATAGAGTAGCAGGTATTATAAATATTATCAAGCAATGTAGAAAGCCTCAAGACACGAGTGCTCCAGTTCAGAGCCCCTAGCGCTCCAGTTCGGCTTTTCTCCTGCTCTATGGCATGCTGTGCACAGCTAAGCCATAGAGTGCCAACAGCGCCAAATTTTTTTTAGTGTAGAAGGAAGCTTTGTTATGGACCAAAAATCACATATCAAGACAACGTGGTATAAGTGTGTTTTATAAAGTTTAGAATCGAAATACACTATTTTGGCAAAGTGCCTCTCTTTCTCTCTGTGTGTGTATGTAAGTGTGTGTGTGTGTGTGTGTGTGTGTGTGTGTGTGTGTATGTGTGAGTTAGTAGGAGTTCGTGGGAGTTTGTGTATGTTTTTGTGTGTGTAGTCAGTTATATCTCAACATTCTCTCGACCCATTTAGACCTAACATAGCGTTTTTTTTGTTTTTTTATACCTATCACCACTGAGAAAAAATTTTGATTTCATTGATTTGTTTATTTTTATTTTTATTTTATCAATTTTTATGACAAAATTTATATTTTTGCTATTAAACGTTGTTTTAGAATATTTTGCCGTTGACAATGTTGATAATTATGAAATTTTCTAAAAAATAACAGATTTTGGATGAACAAAAAAAAGAGCATTGATAAGAGTATGTGCAGGTGTATCTGAGATAAATACTATAATCAGTTATATCTCAAGATTTTCTCAACTGATTTTGACCCAACGAGGCTTATTTCTTTTATTTTGGATACCTATCAACGCTAAAAAATATAATTTTGATTTAATTTTTTCGTATTTTCTTTATCTCAATTTCGTCAATTTTGAGAAATATACTTTTTTGAAAAATTTAATTCATCTGCATTTTAATGATGTGTTGGAAAATTCTGTAGTAGATAATCTGAAATATAAAATTTTCTGCAAAAGAAAATTTCAGATGAAAAAAAAAAGAAAATCGATGAGGGCGTATGGGTGATTATAAATATAATCAGTAATATCTCAGGATTCCCTTGAACAATTTCGACACAAAAATTATAATTTTTGTTGTTTTTAGATACCCATCAACTCTAAAAGATGAATATCTGATTTCATCAATTCGTTATTTCTTAATCCATCTTTGACGATTTTAAAAAATCGTTTTTTTGAGGAAACGAATACTTTTGCAATGAACGTTGTTTAAGCATATACTGTTGTAGAAAATCGTGAATGACATAAAACTACCTAAAAATAACGTTTGGGTTTAAGAAAAAAAGAAAATTGTTTTAAAAATAAATAAAACACGTGTACAAGGAAGCTTTGTGCCAATAAATTGGCAGCGGTTTTTGCTTTTTATCATCGTTTAACTCTAAATATTATGCTGTAAAATTAAAAAAATTAAGTAATTCTTTACAAAGTGACCTATTTGGATAGAGATAAATAAATTTTTCACGGGTGCGTTTGAATGTATACATTAATTTGTGTTATCAGTTATATCCTATGATTGCCTGAACTTATTTCGATTAACTATTACTTGTTGGTTTTGTTTTCTAATTCTTATTACTGCAGAAAAACTTATTGTTTCACAATGTTAATTTTTTTTTATCTTTAATTTTATCGATTATCAAACATCGATTATACCTAAAAAGTTGGTTTTTTTTTTTACTGTGATCGACGTTGTATGATATTGTACGGAAGAAAATGTCAAAAAAATGGAATTTACTACAATGTAAAGTGTTTGAATAAGAAAATAAATACTCTATGTGGATGTACAGGTCTGTGTATGCATTATCCGTCACGTCACAGTATTTTCATTTATTAGTAATTTTTTTTTCATCATTATATTTTTAGTACTGCTGAAAAAATTTTCTACTTCGCTGTTGTTTTTTTACATCAAAGTTTTTTATATTACGAAATAAATTTTTATTATAAAGTTAAAATTCAACATTTTCTGGTGGGTTTCATATACTTGACGTTTTAAGTTCTGTAAGATCATGAATATTCAAAGAAATATCCTTAATTAGAGAAAAAGTTAGCGCATACATTCATATGTGCTAAAATGTGTCTGTGTGTACACCTAGCGGAAGGTGATTCTTTCTCACAAAAATTGTCAATTACGATTCCAATGGCGGTTAACCATGACAAGGTTACAAGAGGTGATCGGTAACATGACATTATTGACAGCATTCAACAACACGGTCAGGAAAGAATCACCTTCTGCTAGGTGTACGTGGGTAAGCATGTATGTATGTATATACATTATGAGTCGTATCTGAGAAGGCTCTGTACTCATTTTGATGAAGTATGATTATATTCTAAAATGCGTACAACATAATTTTTTATAGGAAACACCTTAAAATATATATACTAGTAGGGCGCCGCCCCTGCGCGCTCCGCGCGCCAACCCCCGTAATTGCATGTATAGATTTACGAAGTATAGAAGAAAAAAAAGAATTAAATTATTTCTTACTTACAATTTATATATTTAATTAATATATATTGATCAGAATTAATAACATGATATTTTAACAATAATTTTTTATTTTCTCTTACAAATTCTTTAATTTTAATATATTTAAAACCACAACATATTGAAAGATTTTAAATGTCGTCGAAATATCGAATAATGATATAGTTAGAAATATAAAAAGATTTTATTTTTTTCTTCGTTTACTTTTACTTCGTTAAATTCGTTTTCAAAAGTTACAAAATGTCTAAACGA